>JASDQU010819965.1:0-12916 GCA_032191745.1 Picea mariana
GTGCTTGCATCAAAGCCTGGGTGGCTTGTGTTGTGTCTTCTTGAGCTCGTCGAAGGCGAGCTTCGACTTGATCAGTGATCTGGTGTAGATGAGTGGGCTCATCGCATGTTCCTAATGTTTCACTTACCAAGGGTGTTGTAGAAACTGCTCGACTGGACTGGAGTGCTTGCTGCACTTCTTGGAGTTCTCCCTTGATTCGGTTGAATATCTCCTCCTGCTTTGCTTCTTGCTTTTCTGCGAGCTCTAGTGAAACATCATTCAGCGCAACAATTAAGAAGTCGAAGTCATCCGGGGTAAGGGTAGTTTTAAGCGTGGTCCAGGTGGCCTTAGGTTTCTTTTGGGAGGAATTTTTTGGTGGTGTAATATTTCTTTTCATAGAGGGATCCTCCTCCTCTCTAGGTGGAGTAACCTCGCCTCTATTTTGGTCAACTTCTGTGCCGCCTAGCTTGTCACCATCACCTCCCTGTGCAGGTGAGATCGAAGTAGTCTTCGTGGATGTGCTAGGGATATATTCAACTTCTTCATCCTTCTTAGTCTTTCTTTTCCTAGGTGTATCCAACATAGCTTCAGGGATTTCCTCGTCGGACATGTCTGTGGGGTGCGCTGCAACAAGGAGGTACGCCGACCATTCCTTGGTAATCTCCTCCAAGTCATCTTCTGTTAGCTTGTAGTAGTATTGGAGTTTCTATTTATGCTCATCGCCACGCGCTGTAATATAGGTGAAGTGGCGGTCCACACTGAATTTCATCAAAGGTCTAAACCTATGAAGTACGTTTGGAGTGATTCGCGGTGTAGAATGAATTGAATTCTTCAGTTGGTTGAAATAGGTGTGGAAGACAACATTGGACTGCCATTGCTTGTTCATGTCTCTAGAGTACCACAATGTACAGAACTTCGCGGCTAGTGGTTAGAAAGGTTCGATCTCTGGAAAAGTGGCTCCCTCTGGCAGTTCCCAAGCGATGAAAGTGATGAATATGAGCAACCAACTAAAGTGGAAATCATACCCTTGGTCTTGAGCTCCTCTGCAATCCATCTCTAACTGGTTTACAAGATACTGTGCCCAATTCATTTGTAGTCCCTCGGCGCACTTCCCTGTGAGGTCAACTACGAAGCCAGTCACCTGTGTTGGTCTGTTCTTACGAACTAACTTGCCTGCGATCAGTTGACAGGAAAGGCGCACTGTGCCACTTTGGATAGAGGCTACCTTGTAGCCTCATGTACCCTTCTCTACATCGCCATAAGTTTCTTTTATCCGCTGTGCTAGTGCTCGGTCCGAGGTATTTCTTGGGTAAAAGTATTGTGGGTCAGGGCCTTGCATGCTAAGCCCTGTGATCTGATTGATTAGATTTGGATCCACAGTGATGCGGCGGTCCAACCATAAGTATCCATCGTGGTAGCAAGACAACAACAACTTGACACATGCGTTGACTTCCTGGTGTCTGTCGAAGTGAGGGATCTTCATTACGTTGAGCAATGTGGATTGCATGAGGTTCTAGGTCCAAGACTGTGGGACAATCTTAGGATTTCTGCCTTTGGTCTTGGTTAAGTACTTGTGCGGAACTAACATGTTGTAGGTTTTGCGATCTCCAAGGTTAATATCATTAAATTTCAGTGTTGCGAGCTTATCCTGGTCATCACGTACTGCGCGCACCCCTTTCGAAAGATACACGGTGATCAAGGTGTACTCAAAGTCTCTGGGTACACTGTCACGGTTAATCTTTCTGCTCAAAGGTGGTATGTAAACCGACATAATGCGTGGGATCAGCTTGGCATTTGCAATATCGTCTTTATGCTTTGTTCTTGTCTCGATCGTGGTTCTAGAAGGTCTTTCTCCACAAGCAGTGGAGGGAGAAGCTTGGACTGCTCCTATTGATGATGCTTGCACGCTTGCAAACATCCTTCTTTTTGACATGACTCTCTCAACCATTAAGTCAATCAAAACTTCTTCAACTACTTTCTCAACAACGTTGAGCTCGTCCGACATACAAGCTTGGGTCCACTAGCTCAGGTGTGAAAATGAATTCAGAGACTATGATGAATGGTATGGGAACAAGGCAATGATCACAGGGTGAAGTAATCTCAAATTTCGGGCTCAAATTCTCATTTAGTAAAAATATTTTCGATGCGTGGTGTGACGAACTAAGTAGGGAAACTTAGCAATGGTCGACTTGCAATGAATAAGAGGCTGCATTAACCGATGTTCTATCCATATGGCACGGTCTAACGGTCTAGTGGTGAGCCATAAAGGTGTTTTGACCCATTTGGAGTGGAAGTCAAATGGTTATATTGGCTTGCAATGACTATATTTTTGTGCCTTGGCAAAGTGTCATAGGTCTATGTTCTGAAATCTCGACGAAGCTCGATTCCTGTGATTTTTTCTTCTGCGAAGTTTCCTCTAGAGTCTTCTGTAACTTTTCGATTTTGGCCCTCTTCTTAATTAGATTCCTAGCTTTTTTCCCAGTAAGCTTCGTCTCAGTCATCCTTTTTCCATTCTGATTCTTATCTTCTCTTGACATAGTCACTTCACGTTGCTTAGGTTCTTTCTTCATATCCAAAGGTAATACTCCTTCATCATATGGATAAGGTATTTCGGTCTTCTGTGGTTCCTCTAATGCTCTTATAACTTTGATACCCAAGTCCCTGGTGTTCAATGTCTTAGGTCTATCCTCTTGTTCTTTCATCAAGTAGGAGATCCTTCTAGACATAAATTCCATGAGTTCTTGCTTCTTCTATTCTAGAGCGTCCTTTTCTTCTGTTCTCCGGATCTGGTCTTTTTCAATCCATATCCTGCCTAACAAATCTGGAAATGGGGCATGGTCCTCAAGAAATTTAATAACTTCAAATTCTTCCTCTGTCAAAGTTCCATGGGTACTCATAGCTATCTGGGTAATTCTGCCACATAGGGTTACCATTTTTCCTTTAAAAAATCCGATGGTGCCTAGTGAAGGGACCAGAGCAGGTCTTCATAGGGTTTCCCAAGTGCTTTCTGTCATAATGTTCATTGGTGTTACCTCATCTAGAGCACTGTCAATGTCGAAGTCTCTTATTCTTACTTCGATTTTCTCCTTTTCTTTGAATATCTCTGACAAACTTACATCCTTATGGTCATCTAGGGTTTATTTTATTTTCAGTAACATGATCTCTGATTCTTTCTGGGGCTCTTCTATAATTTTAGTCTCTTGATCTCCTTCAGAGTTTGTTTGTTCCATATTCATCTTTTCAAGTCTAGCAATCATTCTAGGGAAATCCAATAATTCATGGTCCATAGCTCTACAACAGAGGCATCTAGAGTTTCTCCCAGGGCATTCCTTAGCAAGATGTCCTAGTCTTTTGCAATTGTAGCAAAGAGTTAATCATCTCTTTCTCTTCAATGATCCCCAACTATTTTTGTACTGTGTCCTAGGATCATAAGAGCTAGCCTGCAAAAGTTTCTTTCTAGGGTCCTGCATCCATTGGTTAGTCCAAAAACTCTTTCTATGCATAGGTATAACATATATTTCACTATTTCTATTCATATCAAACTTTCTTTTATCTAACAATGCTCTAGTTTTTAAGCTGAGAAAATCAAGCATACCTAAATCCATACGTTAGAAGTAAAAATTTTCACTTATTTTCTTCCACGGGGCACAAAGCTTTCAGATCTAAAACTTGAGCTTATTCTTACCTTTACTAGAGGCTAGAGCTTACAGATCTTACCTCTTTTCTGTAGAAATTTCTTTCTTAGGGCACAAGTGTTCAGATCTCACTTCTTTTCTTTAGTATCAACCTCTTTTCTTGCAGATCTAACCTCTTTCCTTCAGATCTGACCTTTCTTTCTCGGCACAAAGCTTCGCAGGTCAAGTAGAATACTGCACACTAGGGCAAAATATCTACACATAGAGCTTATTTCACACAAATATTTTTCTTCTTTAGTTCCCAACAATCACAGTTTCAGGTCCCGACAATGGAACCATTTGTTGGCACATGGGCAGACCCAGGGTTCAACACTCAAGATCGCACCAACAAAACCCTAACTACCGACCCTTTTGGAAACACCTGCAAAGTAGATGAAGTCTCACCCGAGGTAGAGGCATGGGTGGTTGCAGGACTCAGATGTCTGCAACCTTAGCTGGGAGATAGATATGTGATTATAGCACTTGGAAATTATCTAGCATGGTTTATCCATCAATATTCAACCCTTACAACACTTCGCAGATGGCATAGAGAATCCCAGTATATACTTAGATTCGAGAAGACTTAGCACTTAGATACAATAATATAGATTGGATTCACCGGATCAGATAGTAAGCATCTTATATATCAGATCTAACCTTCATTCCTATCTCAGAAGCACAAAGAATAACTACATCTATTTAATCACATCAAGCACTTAGCCAAGAAGGAGATAAACACATTAGTTCAAAGCACAGAGCACAATACACACAGTTACCATGGTTCACCCCCACCCTGGGTCTACGTCCACAAAATCTTCTTCTTTATATTCTCTTGGTCAAGCGGTTACAGCACAGAGCTTCAATGACCCTTACTTCGCACAACACAGAAGATCTGCGTAGCTCACTAGATTCGTCTTCCTTGCACTTCAGCACAAAACTACAACAACTTGCACTTATCTTTTCAATCTCCTTACAATCATGCACAGAGCACTTGCAATATACATCCGATCACATGGATCCAGTTACTAGCACTAAGCCTTTAGCTATACATGACATAGATGTACTACCATCCTCTACTTACACTGCCTAAGTATCTATTTATAGATTACAAAATGGGCCTAAGCGTGGGTAAACCCATAGGCCGACATCCCTTTCCCGTTACATCAACCCAAAACCCTAAAGGGACCCAAAAATAGGTCTAGTTTCCCTAATTTCCGCTTCGCGTTGCGCTCCATCTTTGGCAAGCTGTCACAGTCCCAAAAATGGTCAAATATGACCAAGTATTCTTCAAAACTTGGTCAAAGGCCAACAATGCCACATGTGAGGTGATAATTGGTTGAGGGTGGGTAAGCTTTGGTCTCGTCGTCTCGATGCTCGATGATATTTTTTTCTTCTCTCGGGTGCTTGGTGAATAATGATCAAACGATGAAGGGTGGGCTCTATTTTATAATCACTAAGCACCATGCATGCAACTGGAGGGGGGGAATGTTCCCACCTGAGTTGTTGGTTGGAATTCCTCTGGTATACACCACAAGAATTCTTGGGAAAGTCTTTGGTGTATACCAGAGACATTGATATGAAGTATATTGGTGTGCGTGGAGGGCAAGACATGAACTCATCCGGTTTGACCAAAGGAGTTTGTAAGAACTCCTCTAGTCAAACCAAAGGAGTTTGTATAAATTCATGCAGTGTTTACATAAGCGTATCGGAGGAGTTTAATGGAAACTCTCTGATGGGCACTGAAGTGTTTGATAGGAACTCCTCTGGTGTATATCAGAGGAGTTTCTAATAACTTATCTAATGATCCAAAATTTGTTTACAAAATATTCCAAGTACCAAGAATCAAATATGCAATTCCAACTAAAATTAATAAGATTAAAGAGGCACTTTTAAAGAGAGGGGTAACCAAGATCAATCATTAAGGAAAAAATCAAATCAAGAAGTTTTTTACAGAAGAGAAAGGGGGATCCATTTTATTGGAGAGAGGATTTACAAGTAAATGTATAAGAAAAAGGAGGTTGTTGATGTCAAACACAACAAATGGCGATACATTTGGTGAATCCATGAATCTCTGTAGAGTGGTATCCAAACATAAAATTTTAATAGTATGAGCACGATAATGCATGACCCAAGAGAGAAACAATAAGTCACATAGTTTTTTGAAAATGTAGATCTCGACGAGACAAAGTTTGCATGATACAAAGAAGAAGTTGGGATCATGCTCAGAATAGATTGATTATCATGAAACCACTTTTTCAACATGAGGCGTAAGCAGTAATACAATGAATTGAAACATAAAAAATGTTGAAAATACAATTTTCTTATGCATTTCTCTGGTGTTGCCCCGTTGTCAGTGAGTGTCTATAGCCTCGATGAAGTAAACCTAGCATCACAAGCCTTGATCCACTGACAATGAGCATCCATAGCCTTGGCGAAGATACTTCCATGCCCCACATGATCTAGAATGCCTTTCCTCAAGCCTTTACCTTTTATAATTTAATTCTCTTTTATCTAGAGAAAGGTGGATGGGGGGGATTCCGGTTTTTATTTAAAGGCATGAGGGATGACACCTATGAAGGTGATATTTTCCAACTTGATCATAGATGAGTGAACTTCTCGAGTAACATTCCTTGGATTACTACAAATGCCTCTCCGAAACAATTTCTTCTTGGTTCGAACAAACACATAAAAGATATGTTCTTTAAAAATGAATCTTGTATCCTTTCCTTGATACATTTTAAGAATACAATACTCATATGATGATAAAATATGTTCCGCTACTATTTCTGACTTGAAGTGATGCAAAAAAAACAATGCTACATAGTTAGGAATGAAGTTATGTCTAGAAACCAAGCTACAGATTTCCAAGCTTTTGATACCATATGTATTACACTTCAAGGGATATTCAAGTCCAATTCAACAAAACTTTGAGAAATTCAAAATGACCATTTTCAAGAAAGAAAATAAAAACCAATAAGCAATCAAAATGCAAAGCATAACATCAAAAGTAAGAAATATGCAAAGGAAAAGAAAAACTAAGTAGTAAATCAAAACAAAAACAATTTTTTTTATTTATGGACAGTGTAGGAGTTTCCTTAAGAGCTAGTTGATGTAGTGTTTTAGGATTTGGCCATTAACAGGGAGGAGGTATGCATGCCCTTCCATGTTTTGCAAATCGTAGGTTCCTTAGAAAATTTTCTCTTTGATCACGAAAGGGCCAAACCGCAACTGCTAAAATTTTGAATGTTTTCATTTATCTTCATGCGACTTGTCCCATTTGAGAACCAAATCGTCAACTTAAAATTATTTCTCACCAATAGACTTCTTATCAAACCAACATTTATAGGTCTATTAGTGAGCTTCAAACTTGTTTTTTTCTTTGGCATGATTTTCCTCTAGATTTAACAAAGTATCAATCCGACCTTGGATGATAGGACATTGTGTCCCACGAGATTGTTGGGAAAGTTGGAGGGAAGGGAGGTAAATATTTTAAGGAAGAATAGCTTCTTTCTCATATACAAGAAAATAAGGATATATGCCTATGGAAGCCTTGGGGGTGACACGATCAACCCAAAGGGAATTTGGTAGTGCTTTATGCCAGTTTCTCTACTGGTCGACTATGGTTCATTTGAGGATACATATTAAATTTTTATTTGTAGATTCAACCAAGCCATCACCTTGAGGGTAATAATTGGATGCATATTTTAAGGTGATCCCTTTTTCAGGAGAAAACTCAGTCAACTTAAGCGATGAAAAGTATCTTGCAATATCAAACATAAGAGAGTTAGGCATTCCAAACTTGGTTATAATGTGATGTTCCAGAAAATTCATTACCACTTCATCATTCACTTTGGTTAGTGGTATCACTTCAGTCCAACGTGTAAAGTAATCAATAGCGATTAGAATATACCTTTGTTTCTTTAATGAATGAGGATTAATATCACAAATAATATATATCCCCCATTGTTCCAAGGGCTCTTTCACAACTACAGGTTGAAGTGGGACAACATCTCTACTCTTTCTTCCAGTTGATTTTTGGCAAGCGTCATAGTTGTGAGAATAGGCATGAGCATCCTTAAATAATTTAAATTGTTGAGAATTCGAAGCTCATGTTTGTGAGAGTGAAATTCATAGTTTTCAATGCAATCGAATTCATTTGATTTGTCAATGTTTCGATCCCACAACTATGGCTCTTCATCAGGAAAAAAAGATGAATTGTTAGCCAATAGTACCCTGCTCTTAATATTTTGTGAGTTGTCGTGTCTCTTGAGAAATTTCCTCTAGTTAGTCCATCGTGCAAGTCCCCAAGGAATTTATCAACATATTGATTTTAAAGACAATGTAGTAGGACTCTGTCATAATTTTTTCTGAACAAGATGCCATGGACCAACTGATATTGTGTTGATTTCAACCTTAGTGCTCTCTTTTTATTGGAATTGAGATGGTCTGGAGTTGTACCATGATGAAGATAATATTTGATATCATTATAATATTAATTCTCAACAAATGGCACATATGGAACTTGTTGCGTGTATAGGGTTGGCTCCTCTTTCCATTCGTCTTCTTCTTGATTTTCAACATCCATGATCCCAGTTGCCAACTTACAAAGACCTCAACCTTTGAAAATATTTTTTGGTTTAAACTCAAGGTCATATTATTATAAGGAATTCATCCAATTGCCTCGCCTATTTCCCAACTCCCTTTGTACAAAGAGAGATCTAACATCTAGGTGAGGGACAATCACTATGCTATGATTTTGTAGAATATATAGTCTGAACTGTTTGATGGCATTGTGGATAGAAAAGACCTGCTTTTCCATCAATGGGTAATCCATTTCAGTACCTTGTTACACAATTCTCATTAATGCAATGGGACACTCATTCCCTTGTTCATCCTTTTGTGTGATCACTACTACAAGAGAATGGTGAGATGCAAAGGTGTATAGAAAGAATTCCTTCGTAAAATCTAGACTTTGTAGAGACGGTGTAGTTGTTATAACGACCTTGATGTTCTCAAAGGCCTCTTTTTCAATAGGGGTCCATTTAAACTGCACATATTTATTTATCATTTGTTGAAGAGGCTTCACGATTTCGGAAAAATCAGGAACAAACTTTTTATGAAATTTATCTTGTCAAAAAAGGAATGCATGGACCTTTTACTGTACAGTGGTGGGATTTTCATGATAGCCTTAGTTCTTTCTGGGTCCACTGAAATCCCATATTTATAAATAACATGCCCCAACAAAATGCCTTTTGAAAGAACAAAGATGGTCTTCTTTGGGTTCAAAGATATACCATATTTCCTACATCTTTCAAATATTTGTTTCAGGTGTTTTGGGTGATCATATCTTTGTTTTGAATAGACTATGATGTCGTCAAGGTAGATCACCACACTTTAACCGATTATACCTTTGAAAGCGATATCCATAGCTCTTTTACATGTATCTCCTGTGTTAATTAAACCAAAGGGAATTTTGCAGTGTGCACATGTCCCCCACTTCATTCTAAAGATAATATTTAATTGGTATGGTTCTACTATGAGAACCTGATAGTAATATGAAAACCCATCCAATAGAGAAAACATTTCAGAACTTGAGATGACTTGTAGGATTTTTTCCAGAGGGGGAACTGGATAGTTGTCTTTATCGAAGGTTCAGTTCAGATTCCACAAATTTATGCATATTCTGATTTCCCCTGAATTTTTCCTGACAGGCACCATATTTGACACCCAGGTAGAGTGACGAACCTTGAAGATAATTTGAGCGTCTAGCAACTTCTTTAATTCTTTCTAAATGAGTGATTCAAGGGTCGGATGTATTTTCCTCAACTTCTATTGAAATGGATTGACACCTTCTTTGATTCGGATTAAATGTTGAATGATGTGGGTATCATAAGTCTTCAAATCTTCATATGTCCATCCAAATACATCACGATGCCTCTTGAATAGTTGTGTAAACATATGCCTTTCTGTCTCTGAACAACAAGCGCCCAGATTGATATACTTAGGTTGTTCGGGAGTACCTAGATTCACCAATAAATGTATCGTGGTAGAGATATTCATCTTTGGATCCATCGGTTTTCTGAACTTATTCTAAAGGTCGAACAAATTTTCCAGTGATAGCACATTTCTTAGGATGCAATTTGTTTTTTCTTTACTTGCTTCATATCGGTAGTTCTTAAGATCTTGTTCATGAGCTTCATCATCTATAAATGAGTCTTGGAAGACATCAGAACTCGTAAGGAAATTTATGATCTGAAATTCATTATTGAATACCCTCTATTTCATGACATTATCTGGTATGGAAGGCCTAAAAATGATTTCGACAGAGAAATTGTTTGTAATAGGTGTATATCTAGAGGCTGCACTTGCCAAAATGTCTACAACATCATTCTGCCAACGTGGTATGGATTCAATATTAAAATATTCAAAAGAAAAAAGTAAATTACATACCTCTTGTTCGTAACCCCTCAAATGTGGAGACAAGCACAAAATGGTATTTCTTACCTATCGGAAAACTATTTCTGAATCACCAATTACTCATAAGCATTTTACCTCGAGGTCAATGGAGTTTTTCAAACCTTGGACCAAGGCTTCATATTCCACGGTATTATTTGTGGATTCAAATTCCAAACCGAATGATATGAGGGTTTTACATTGATGTGGGTCAATAAGAATACATCTTGCCCCGGCTCCATCCTGAGATTCAGAGCCATCAAATAACATAGTCCAAATGTTAGTATATACAGGTGGGTTAATTATACAATATCCTAATTTTGTTAATACATTACAAACATTATCATTAGTCTGATTGCATGGAAGGAGCTTAGACTAGGTGTCTGTCTGATTTTTAGATGGTTGTGCTTCATAACAACCATGGTCGGTTTCTAATTTTTTTTTACCCAAAACAGAATGTGCAAAGCTGATAGGCTCATTTAACCTTCCAATTTTGTTACTATGTGCTTCATATGAGCCTCACTATTTACATGAATCTGATTGGGTTTACCTTTGTACATAAGCGATAACTGGGACCATTCCGTAGAGAAATAGCCTTAAATCTTAGCAGACCAATCCATGCTCAACAAAAAGCCATAACTTTATGGGATATCAACAACAACTATGTCAATAACCCGATGAACTCTCAGGTCATAAGCTATTCTGATCATAACATCTTTGAGTTCCCCTTTGACTTAACATTTGACCTATCTAACTGTACGATCCTTGTGGTGGTCAACTGTGGGACAACATTTATTCTTTGGCACATTGAATATGGCATGATGTTTCAAGTAGCACCAAAATCTGTTAAACAATTATGTACATTGAAATTAAAGATTTCATGTGTAAGCAAAAAAGGAGGAACCTAGTGTTGATGCAAAAATGCGCAACTAGATCCTGCCTGCAAAGAATTGCAATACCCTTAAAATTTTAGTATTATTATTATATATAACTATAGGTGGGACCCATTTAAGAGAAACTATACTAAGTTGATTTTTGTTTCCTCCTAAAAGTTGTTGTCCCCAAACAATTGCTTGAAAACGTGACATGATTACATCTTGGAATCCTATTTTCATTACACATGCATGAATGATTCTTAGACAAGCAATTTGTGATTTTCCTTATGATTACATTGCGACAAGTGCATCATCACCAAGTTAAAAGAAAGAACAAGAAAAGGCCTATGCGTAAATGTTATGCTAATCTGGATTGCAAAGGTTCAAACCTTGTTACCATATTGAGTTTTAAAACATGTCAAAAGGGTGGTCAAGTTTTTACTCTATACATATATACCATATAACCTCAACTCAACATTTTATATCAAGCATTGGATATAGGTATGGATGAGTTTGATATTTGATAAATTTTTCATATGGTAATATTACTTGGCTATGATTGTTGGTGGCATTTGTTAAAAGGATCGATACTTTACTTGGCTTATTGAATATGGTATTAAGTGATGGTTTGTCGAATATGGTACAAGTTTGAATTGAAGCTTGTATGCACAGATGTTGTGGTATGTAGTGGGATTTGGAATCTGATTTGGCATTTTATGTTTTCCACCATGTAACTTGTGGTTGGTTGATGGTGGTGATTGAAAATTTGGAAATATTTTGGGTTTTTCCATCCAATTTTGGAGGCGACGTGAAATTAATGAGAGTTATTACACTCTCTATTGGTTTTCCACCCAAGGTATACCACCTTTTTCATATTTTTGTTTTGGTTGACATCACTTTGTTGTTGGTTAGTCGATGCTTTTGAGTTTTTGAACGTTGTTGGTGGTTGGATAACGATTCTTGGCTGCTCTTCTTGTGACTATTTAGGAAACTTCGACATGTATGGGCATTTTTTAGTCTTCTAGCATCAAATGAGTTACTTTGATTTTATAATTTAGAATGTTGGCTCTGTATGATTTTGGATATGAAAGAAACTATGATTGTTCACTCATGGTCTCTAAATAGATGTACAATTCGAGTTATTTATGTTGGTAAACGAATGAATTCCTTTCAAATTTTGGTTATCGTCCTGGTTATGAATATTAAGACATACAATCTGACTTTGTGTGGAAAGCATATGAATACTTTGTGGTTTTAAATGGACATGAGAAAGAGTCTCTCCTGCATTTAGTTCATTATGGTTTTTCTCATATGGTTTTCATGGATTATAACCTCAACATTATGTGCCATGGATTTTACATTTTATATGGGTTCTAAAAAAAAACTTAGGGTTTGCACCCACCTAGAATTATTGCTTTGACTACTCTTATATATGATTTCGAAAGAGAATTTTCGAGCAGAGGCTAAGGCATATTGTTGATATGTAAATGCAATCATGTTTGGAGTAGATATGAGAACAAGTTTTGAACCTGCTTTTGAATTGATGTAGATCTTGCTCGTATGAGTTTTTTATGGCATACAATCTCTGCACTATTGGGTTATGATTTGGAATTTTCGAAAGGCTTGAAAATATAGGGTTTTCACTTGCCCAGAATGGTGTTTCAACCTATTCTTATTTTTGAATTCTGAAATGGTTTTGAGAAATATATGTTAAATAAAAATAAATAAAGTTTATTGGTTTCAAACCCTACAAAACCCTCTGCTCATTGTTTGTTGATTCTCTCACCAACATCTGGTTCTACTTATCGATATTTGAACCCTGCAAATGAATTCATTCTTATAACTGAGTAATTGGAAATGTTGCATGGTGTTGGGTATTGATGTTGTTGAGCTTGTGCATATCCCAACATTGTTTTCATTGGTTCATGTTGATTA
>JASDQU010819965.1:35158-47482 GCA_032191745.1 Picea mariana
AATGGATATGAAATTTTGATTGGGTTATATGGTTAGTACGCATATGGTATGAAATGTTGATGGTGCATTTGGCAAGGTAATAGTGCTATTGGTTATGCGAATGGTTGAATTATATGGGACTTGAATTATGTTATGGCATAAGTCGCACTATTGGTTTTTAATATGGTGATGGTTTTGATACATGGTTTGATTAATGGTTAATAAAGAGTGTGTTGGCATGTATTGATGAGTTAATGCATTGTGGGTGGAGGCGACCTGCATTTACTGCACGTCACCTTTACTCATGTTAGCCACCACCCTAGTTGGGCTATTGTTCGATCTTGTTGTTGTGGTTATGCTCCGAATTTTTAGCAGGGAGGAACCGCTCGAACAACTCTCGTTTTGAGGAATTCAATTACAGGTATGTATTTTTTTGGCCATTCGTGACTCTGCTCTGGTTATGAAATGAATACTGGCTGAGGTGTATTGGTTTTTGTTTTCCTAAGTATTGGAACTATGTGAAATTTGGGTTCTTGGAATGAAGAGTGGAAGGTTCTTCTTGTAATAATTTTGAGTTCGTAAAAGTTATTGGTCTTCCTGGGTGATGGCTCCCTGCTATCACTACTGGTTTAGTTGGAGGGTTTTTGTTTAGTCTTGGGTGGTTGGATATCTGCACGCATTTGTCACTAAACCTAGTCTTTGGCTTTTATGGGGTTAGTAGTTGGAGGTCTCCTACGACACTATGTTTCGTTCACTTGGGCATTGGTTGTTTCCACCACTAAGGGTCACGAAGTGAGTCTTCTGTTCTTAACTCGAACTTGTCTTCACCTCAGTACTATGGTAGTTTAAACTAAGAACATGAGGGTTATACCCTGCATGCATTAAATAAAATTTCCAGGCCGAATGGGAGCCTCACCTTTTGTTATGGCCCCCTTGCCATGGATTTTAACCTATCCACGAATGAATCATGGCTCTCTCTATGTGCACACCCTTGGCCTCGAAGGTTTCACCATTATGAGGAGTTGGATTCATTCCCCTGGTGTTGGCTACAGAGTAGACCCTTAACCCTCCAGTATGGAGTTTTATAGAGGAGACTGTCGTGCCTATCAAGTTGCTACGGTTTATTGTGGATTGAATGTATGGTCGATTACTTTGAATTCAGACTCGCCCAATAATTCATATGGAAATCATGTTGGTTTGACATTTAGTTACTTCTTCTGTGATAATAAGGATAAACCCTTCATGGAAAATTTCACTTTCAAAGTACACAGTCACTCTCCTTATGTTAATAACTCAGTATTTTTAATGGAGAAGGCCTCTGCCCCGATTCGATTTGATGTGTGGGTATGCGTAGTTGCTACAACTTGTTAGGTTGATTGGTTTTTTACAACAGTGGAGAATTGTTTGGTTGATACACAGTCACTGGTATTGGCCCTAATGATTATTTGGATGATTAGCTGGCATTGGTTACAAATGATTGATGTGCTCACGCATGTCGTGTTGTGTGTATGGTGTTTTTCAAAATGAAATAATGGGCATGGTAACTATGGTTTTCTTTAGGGCCGAATGACTATTGAACTGGATGACTGTAGAGATTATATCCACTCCATCCTTATGCTTGTTGATTGTATAAGCTTGAGTGTGCACAACATATTCGATCATGGTGTGACTAAATCAAAGCAATATTATATTAAATTGATGGCTCAACACGATATGTTGAGTTATTACCGCGACTTTGTGTTTGTTGTGTTAAGTGGAAATGTTGCATCGTGAGGTTTTGTTAGCTGCGCACTATGTGGAGTATGGATAGCTTGGTTTTCACACTCAAGTATACCCACAAAGTTTTAAGCATTTTTATTTATTGCAATCGATCACTTGTTAAAGCATGCAATTTGTTGATGACAGTCGTGTTGGATGGGTGGCCCAACTTTTAAGTCACATTGAATTGTTTGTTTTTATAGTGACATAACTACATTGCTTGGGAGAATTACCCTGTGCATAGCTTGTGTCTAAATGGTGGATGTTGGTTGTTTGATTAATTGTCAATTCGTGCGTGGCAATTTGGTCTTGGTTATTTTGGTTACTGCATATATATGTTTAACGAATATCATTGCATTTAAATGATAGGCCCGATTGCAATGATAATGACTTCATTGTTAATTGAAAACATGACTTTTGAGTATTATTGTGAATTGAAATGCATGGGCAGTGGTTGATTTTGATAGTTTACAAATTGGAAATGGGTATTGTTCGTAAATTGTGATAAAATGAAAAGATTGCAAATGAAAGGAACATAACCCCTTACAAATTGTGTGGAATACATACTGTCTTGTGGTGGCATTATGTTGGATATTTGATTATGAATAGAGAACTAGTTAAAAGCACATAAACTGTTATTTGGTCAAAATGATTGATGGTTGATGCATCTCTTTTCGCATAATGTTTTGTGGATCACTTACTTAATTTCATGAACAATAATCATCTTCCTTCCCTTCCATGATTTCATTTTCCGCTAATTACAAATCCCATCACCTTCCCATTTTATTTTTTCACTCCCTGTTCTGAGATTGATTACAGTCAAGAGAATTTCGGTGCTAAGGCAGTTGAAAGTGGCAGTGTCTTGTGTGGATTACAATGATGTTTTATTGTTTTTGTTTTCAGTTGATTGTTGTTGTCATTGAGCAGTGACCATGTATTCCCCCCCCTAATTATATCATGTTTTCTCTCAATACAAACCCCTTACATATCCCATAACCCTTTTTCACCCCCATGCTCATTGATTAACAGTAAAACAATTTGTATGGATTGGATTGCATGAGTATGATACATTGTTGAGCCAAATATATTTCATTTTTTTAAGAGTTGTCATGTATGGTTATTTAAAAGACCATTTCCTAATTGATCACACATGCATGATGAGTTTTTTTAGTTGAGGTAGCCATGGCCGAGGAAACAGAGGTAGAGGTAATTGGAACCGAGGTCCAAGAAGGCCTAGGTTCTCCATACATTTTGACGTTGATTCACAAGAGCTTGGCCAATTGTTTCATGTCAGATTCTTCAATTGGATTGAGCAGGGAATAGTCCAACCTAGGCCTTAAAGGCCTCCTTTCCAAGCCCTACAAGCCCCCGGTATCCCCGTACCTCCTCATGTCTCATTAAAACCTGAGGTTCCGAAAAATGATGGATGGTAGGAGATTGTCCACCCGACAGTCTCCCAACATCGTGGCTGGCCCAACTTGTCCTTGCTTGCTTCCCTGCCTATTAACCCCATTGTCCAAGTTGCCCTTGACCACTCGCCAGTGAAATCCTCCCATGCTAACAAGAGATTGAAAACTGAGGTCCACCATGCCCTTGATAAAGGAAAATCCATTGCTGCCCCTTCGTCATCCTCCAATGGCTCTGACAAATCTGTGTCTTCCCGGATGCATTTGAGGGACGATTGTTCCCACGTGATCAACGACATTAGGCCTAAAGGCTCTGCACAGCCAAAGGCAAATTCAGGAAAATCAAGAGGTGACAACAACAATGAAGGAAAGGTTGCATCACAAACTAGGAAACATGGCTTTTGAGTTTTTATTATATCTATTGTTTTATGACAGTTGACTTCAGGGATCTTTGGACAACATGTTTATTTTGGATATATGAGTATCATTTTTGAAGTAATTTAAAATTTCATGAGTTTAAATTACCAAAAGTGAATTTGTTGACGAGAGACGCAAGAAGGTGTGTTTTGCTTAACTAATGGTTATGTTATGATTGTTATGAACTAAAGGGAGTCACAAGGTGTCCCACCTACTAGTTATTATTTATTTATGACCCTTATTATAATTATTACTCTTTCCCCTAACTAAAGTTAGTTGAGTCTTTTAATTAACTTAACTAATGAATTGGTTCAACTTCTTCAACCAATTCCAATTTGTTAAAATCAAAAGGAAAGGGAAGAACAAAGGGGGGATAGAAGCAGAAGCACACTAAGGTTTTCTCTTTGAGTTTATGTTGAGATAGTTCATTTTTCATTCATTCATTTATTCATTACAAGCCTAATTCTCTTTTATGATAGCATGGTCTTATTGTAGACAACAATATTCATGGTTGAATCAAATCATTCAGACAATTGTTTTTCAGAGGTGTTGATCTATCTTTGATAGTCTGTTTAGACTTGCCTGTTTGTGAATTAGTTTTCATGACTGATAAAGGCTATTGTGCAGAGTCGAGTGGGAAGAAATCTGTGGCAAGTTGATCCATCTTTTAGATTTCAATTTTCCATCGGGGATGTCTAAGTTTGACTTTGGTCCAAGATTTTTGTATGAGATTTTGTAAAGAAAATGACTCTTTGGTGAATTGGAATGAAATAAAGGATTGATTTATGTCTCATATGTCTTGATTATAATCTTGGTGTCTTTACTTATGTTCTTACATTTATTTCAGCAACTGTTGTATTCATAAAATTACATAAAAAGTGAATTTTCAGCAAGCTTATTGTTAATAAAAGACTAGCCTAAGCACTCGTAATTAATACTTGTGAGTTAGGATGTTATTTTTGTTGGCTATAAACATAGGGTGATATTCTCGTCTACTTTGCTTTAGCCAAGTACAGTTTGAAAATGCTTGAGTAAGATCATTTCATATCTTTTCTTCAACATTTATTTGGTGACCATACTGGGGAGATCCTTGATATCTCTCCAGTTAATTCTTATATTCGATTTTTCATCGATACATCTTTCTTTTCTGAAATTGATTCTTTGATTGTTTTACTATTAATGATCGTTCCTGTTGCAAGGCAACCCAATATCGAGCCGGGTCTTCAAGACTAGACCAACATTTCTTTGAACCTGTTTAACACCATTCTAGACATTGCCAATACCCGTGCCGAACTTAACAATTCTTGGGCAGAAATTGAACGAGATATTAGTGCCCAAGAACAGTTGGAGGCTAGATGTAGACAACCTAGAAATCAACAGTAAAACTTTGTTTCTTTGAGCATTGGCCTTTCTTTCAAGTCCTTAGACTCTCGTGCTTCTAGAATAAGAATAGGCTTGTCGACCCAAATCAATCCTATTGCTGAAATAGGAAGAAGAAACATTGTGTTATCTGCCCAACAAAGTGCTCTAAGGAGAGCTTTATCTGATTCATCCGACTCCTCTATCTTTCCCTCATCTATCATGCATAAAATGGCATCTAGTGGTGGCTCTGGTGGCACTGGAAGTGCTCCATCTTCCCAATCTTCATCATCATCAGTGATTGGTAGCTTGTACAACCACCATATCCATGTCCAATATACTACAAACCCCACCAAAGTCATTAAAAAGTATGGGCTTTTTCAGTTCGAAGAAGATGCCACAACCACACTATGGCATGTGTCCTCTCCTCTTAATGTAGCATTTGCTACTCGCCCACTTCCGAAGTTGAAAGAGCATTTACCTAAGTTTTTAGGAAATAACACTGTCAGTACAAATGAACACCCAGAGGAATTTTCAAATGCTTGTCATAACATAGGGGCTAATGACAATGACATCTGCATGCGCTTGTTCGTCAATTCCTTGGAAGGAAAGGCTGCGGTTGATTTCTTTAACCTTCCTCCTAAGATTCTATCTACTTGGGAGGAGTTGATTTATTAGTTATGATCCACCTATGGGCAATCCAAAAGCCCTACCGAGAAGTTAAGGGAATACAATAATGTCACTTATAAAGATGGTGAGACCATCAAGTCTTTCAACTTGTGTTTTACCAAGTTGTATAATCAAATCCCTGAACTTATCTGCCCTCAGAACCAAGACGCTTTCATGCATTACTACAATGCATTGCCTTCTCCCTACCGTCATAGGCTTGAGGAAAAAACCATTGATAATCTCGGTTCTGCTCTACATACATGTTCAGAGTATGAAGAATAGATTGAAAGAACTAGTCTTCCCTAGGGGGAATTAGTTAGACAAACAAACATGCCTGCTCTCTTGCAACTAGTACAAGATATGAACAATCATATGATGGCATTTGAGAGGAAGGGTACTGTCTCCCCTCTCATCCCTGGATATTGATCCTCTTCTGCACCGCCCTTTAGAAATCTAGTTGAAAACAATTTTCAGCCTAAGGCTATCCTATCTCGGAGTTGGTGCAACTTTTGCGAGGAGCACAATGAAGAAACCACATGTGAAGTAAAGAAGAGTGATAGAGATAAGATCTTTCGTAAGAGACCAGAAGCTACCATCGTTGTCCTAGACTTTGCGTATCTAGAGGATGTCATGGTTATTAACACTAGGAACAAAGTCTATGATCCCAAGGGTAAATTTGACCCTCCTCGCAGTTCTTCTAGCCCAAGCTCATCCTCAACCACTTCTATGCCCCAGGTTCCTAAAATTCCCGAGGTTCAAAGAATCACTCCCCCTC
Source organism: Picea mariana (assembly GCA_032191745.1). NCBI lineage: Eukaryota > Viridiplantae > Streptophyta > Pinopsida > Pinales > Pinaceae > Picea > Picea mariana. Next base: position 41,522 of record JASDQU010819965.1, read on the forward strand.
TTCCCTCTTCTAAATACAATATCATGAATCAATTAGCCAACATCAAAGCAGATGCAACCCTCCTAGACATGGTTTTCGTCCCTGAACAACAGATGCATCTGAAACAATTCATGGAAGGAAAAACTTCCGTTGTAGCCAATCTTTCCAAAGAGTTAGATGAAGAGGATTCTTCTGTAAATAAAGTAGGTGTAAATAACTTTAGATACCCTGTAAAAAACCCCCCTTTTTATATTTTTGTCAAGATCATGGATAAGATTGCCCATTGTTGCCTCATTGATGGTGGTTCAGGCCCAAGTGTCATGTCAAAGATTATTATGGAAGAGCTAGGCTTGTCTTGTACGAACGAAAATGTCAGAAGCATGCCCTCCTATAATAGTCTACAACAAACAACCATAGATGAGATTAAGGATGTAACCCTAGTTTTATGCCCTCATCCTGAGATAAGGACAACCCTTAGCATTCAGGTAATTGGTATGCCTGTAAGTAACTACTCAATTATCTTGGGGAGGGATTGGCAAGACTTAACAGGTGGATACCTCTCACTCGAGGGGACACATTTATCCATTCCTCGAAATGGAAAGAATATTATAGTCCTTAGAGAGGGAAGAATTTCACCGTACATAGAGAATGTTCCACAATCTAGCGTAAACTATATCAAAGAAAACCTAGGAGTGTATTCCATCTTTACGGAAGAAGATAATATTCCTTGGGAAAAAAACGATTTAGATGATGATTTATGGCATATGCACTTTGATGGTTCATGCTCTAGTGAAGGTAATGGGGCTGGTATTATCTTGGTTTACCCTGCAGGAAAAATTCTTAATCTGTCATACAGGTTGGAGTTTGCTTGTACAAACAATGTCGTTGAATTCAAAGCTTTATTATTAGGCATTGAGAACGCCCTTAATATTGGTTTTGGTCACCTTTTAGTTTTCGAAAATTCTGAGCTTGTTGTGAACTTGATACGTAGGACATGCTCTCCTAGCGACAAGCTGATGGAACGATACTCCCAAACTGTTTGGGCACTTGTCTCAGACTTTCTATATTTCAAAATCACTCATGTTAAGAAGGAGTTGAATTCAATGTTTGATTGGTTAGCCATCTTTCCATCCTCTCCTACTCAGCAACTCTTGCCTCACAGGCCTGATTGTGCTTTTCAATCTCTACATCGTCTGTACATTCCTGAAAAGGAAGGATCTTGGAAGGCCATTCCTAGCGATGAGAACATTTGTGTTGTCATCCAAGATGAACCTCTTAAGCCCGAGGAGATTATATCCATAGAAAATAATGAGATTCCTGAGGGCTTGACTCCTCTTGAGAGTTCGTTTTCATTGAGTGTTGTAGGCAACAAAGAAATATAGAAAGAAGAGGAGTTACAAAAGAAGATGGTTGAAACCATCCTCCTGAACATTAGGACACCTGAATCTTCAACGGATGTTAAAAAAAATGTCCAATGTTCTGTTAGAAAAGAGATGGGGTCCATCGGGATACTTGGTGAATCTCAAAAGGTTTTTTCTTGGTCTTATGAGGATCTTCGTGGTTTTGATCCTGGTCTTGTTCAGCATATTATGAAACTAGCTAGGAAAAAACAATAACTTGTTGATTCTACACTGAAAGCACCCTTTCAAAGGGAGTTGAGGGATTTCTTAAGGGCTGGAATGTTTTTTTCATCCCACCCTGAATGGGTCTCAATTTTGAAATTGACCTCAAGGACCATTGATAATATCAGAACTGGTATTATTCTTCGAACTTTTAGGCGAGCAATTATGAGAAATCCCTTTCCCCCTCTCAATATGGAAATGTTTTTGAAACAGGTTGTAGAGTCACAGTTAAGACCCTTACTTGACAGTTTGTTTGGTTACAAGAGAATCGAAGTAAAAGGGGAAAATGTTCACAAAAACACTTTCATTACTAATTGCAATACCATGCCTTAGAAATTCTATCTTTTTAGCTTACTTGATACAGGTATTTCTTTTAAAAAACCTATGCACATGACTCTCGATGAATTGGTCAGTCTCCATCTCTATCTTGATGATCTAATTATGCGTGTCAAGGGACTGATGATTACATCAGATTTCCAAATGATCGGTCCTTTCCAAATTGCTTTTGTCTTGGATACTAATTCTTATATCTCAAAATATTTACAGGAGCAATTGTTTCCCTACAGCACTAACAACCCTCGCTTGAAATATTGCGAGGAACCAACATGAAAAGTTCTAATGCTGTCTGGATTTTGCTGTATACTAGTAGCCTAGTTGTGCTTTCATTTTTTTTGTGCTTCTTTTCTACGCTTACAGTACCTTGATTTCTACCTTCTAATTTAAGTTTTCTTTCCTTGTTGTTTTTCAATTGAGTCTTTACTGCTGTTGTTCTAATTTCTGCATTATTACTTCTGTTGCGATTTTTGTCTTTATCATCTTTTAGTGTTTAATCAAGATAGATGTTGGATCAATTCTTCCATGGTGACACTCCTGCAAAGCATTGTTAGTCGATAACAATCAAGCTTACACATTTGTCATGATGTCTCCTCCGAAGGGCCCTTGAAATTGTTACATATTTCCACTATTGTCTTATAAGGAATTGGTTATTTCCCGCTTCTTCTTGCCATTTCTTCACCCATTGAGATCTTGAGAGAAATTCTATAAGTTTTCCTCCTTGAAACTTAAGAGCATATTCTAGTTGAATGATTATGCATACAGTGGTAAAAACCCCTCATACTTAACACTTTTCATCAATTATTCCCAAATTCCCGGTCATTTTTCCATTAAATCTGCTCACTTCCCCCTGTTGCATAATTATTTTGGTTATGTCTTCTAAAATTATTGTTCTTGGTCTGTGAAACCATGAGTTTTGAGTTCTAAATCTATTGAATTTTTTTTTCCCGTGGAGTCATTAGTTTGTTGATGATTAAAATTATCAACGAAGTTTTGCCCACAAAGTGTTGCTAAAGCCTACTATCATAAAAATTAATAATACTAGTAGGTGGGACCCCCTTGAACTATTGGAGATCGGATCTGTTCATTTTTTATGTTGTGACGATGTGCGACACGACTTACATGGTTGATGAAATCTTGTTGTTATTGGTTATGATTTGAACTTATGAAGTGTTGGTTCCTTATGTCACTACAACTTATGTTATTCATTAATGTCATTGATGTTTATTCTTATCACACTTGCACAACAAATATGTTAGTGAAATTACATGAAGGGAATTTTTGAGAGAGGCAAAATACTATAACAAATGCAAAGAAAAGGGACCTAATTCTGCAATACTACATGCAAACAATTGGAACGAAATGAGAAAAAATTGCAAAGGGGGAGAATTTAAAGCTATCCTAAACTATACTACATGCATGATAAGACTTAACAATTATTGTTAAACCCTAGCTAGCAAGTAAATGGATATGAAATTTTGATTGGGTTATATGGTTAGTACGCATATGGTATGAAATGTTGATGGTGCATTTGGCAAGGTAATAGTGCTATTGGTTATGCGAATGGTTGAATTATATGGGACTTGAATTATGTTATGGCATAAGTCGCACTATTGGTTTTTAATATGGTGATGGTTTCGATACATGGTTTGATTAATGGTTAATGAAGAGTGTATTGGCATGTACTGATGAGTTAATGCATTGTGGGTGGAGGCGACATGCATTTACTACACGTCACATTTACTCCTCCTATTAGCCACCACCCTAGTCGGGTTATTGTTCGATCTTGCTACTATGGTTATGCTCCGAATTTTTAGCAGGGAGGAACCGCTTGACCAACTCTCGTTTTAAGGAATTCGATTACAGGTGTGTCTTTTTTTTGCCATTCGTGACTCTGCTCTGGTCATGAAATGATTATTGGCTCAAGTGTATTGGTTTGTGTTTTCCTAAGTATTGCAACTGTGTGAAATTTGGGTTCTTGGAATGAAGAGTGGATGGTTCTTCCTGTAATAATTTTGAATTCGTAAAAGTTATTAGTCTTCCTGGGTGATGGTTCCCTGCTATCGTTGCTGGTTTAGTTGGAGGTTTTTTGTTTAGTCTTGGGTGGATGGCTATCTGCATGCATTTGTCACTAAACCCAGTCTTTGGATATGGGGTTAGTAGTTGGAGGTCTCATGCGACACTGTGTTTCTTTCACTTGGGCATTGGTTGTTTCCACCACTAAGGGTCACAAAGTGAATGTTATGTTCTTAACTCGGCCCTGTCTTCACCTCAGTACTGTGGTAGTTTAAATGAAGAACAGAAGGGTTATACCCTATGTGCATTAAATAAAATTGCCAGGCCGAATGGGAGCCTCACCTTTTGTTATGGCCCCCTTGCCATGGATTTTTACCTGTCCATGAATGAATCATGGCTCTCTCTGTGTGCACACCCTTGGCCTCGAAGGTTCCACCATTATGAGGAGTTGGCTCTGTTCCCCTGGTGTTGGCTACAGAGTAGACCCTTAACCCTCCAGTCCGGAGTTTTATAGAGGAGACTGTCATTCCTGTCAAGTTGCTATGGGTTATTGTGGATTGAATGTATGGTCGGTTACTTTGAATTCAGACTCACCCAGCTGGTCGTATGGCAGTCGTGTTGGTTTGGAATTTTGTTACTGCTTCTATGATAATAAGGATAAACCCTTCATGGCCAATTGCACTTTCAAAGTACACAGTCACTCTCCTTATGTTAATAACTCAGTATTATTAATGGAGAAGGCCTCTGTCCCGATTCGATTTGATGCATAGTTTCTACAACTTGTTAGGTTGATTGGTTTTTTACAACAGTGGTGAATTGTTTGGTTGATACACAGTCACTGGTATTGGCACTAATGATTATTTCGATGATTAGCTGGCATTGGTTACAAATGCTTGATGTGCTCATGCATGTCATGTTGTGTGTATGGTGTTTTGTAAAATGAAATAACGGGCGTGGTAACTATGGTTTTCTTTGGGGTTGAATGACTATTGAACTGGATGACTGTAGAGAGTATATCCACTGCATCCTTATGCTTGTTGATTGTATAATTCTAAGTATGCACAACATAGTCGATCACGGTGTGACTAAATCAAAGCAATATTATATTAAATCGATGGCTCAACATGATATGTTGAGTTATTACCGTGACTGTGTGTTTGTTGTGTTAAGTGGAATTGTTGCATCATAAGGTTTTGCTAGCTGCACACTGTGTGGAGTATGGATAGCTTGGTTTTCACACTCAGGGATACCCACAGAGTTTTAAGCATGTTTATTTATTGCAATCGTTCACTTGTTAAATCATGCATGTTGTTGATGACAGTCATGTTGGATGGGTGGCCTAGCTTTTAAGTCACATTGAATTGTTTTTTTTTACAGTGGCAGAACTACATTGCATGGGAAAATTACCCTGTGCATAGCTTGTGTTTAAATGGTGGTTGTTGGTTGTATGATTAATTGTCAATTCAAGCGTGGCAATTTGGTCTTGATTATTTTGGTTACTGCCTATATATGTTTAATGAATATCACTGCATTTAAATGATAGGCCCGATTGCAGTGATAATGACTTCATTGTTAATTGAAAACATGACTTTTGAGTATTATTGTGGATTGAAATGCATGGGCAGTGGTTGATTTTGATAGTTTACAGATTGGAAATGGGTATTGTTCGTAAATTGTGATAAAATGCAAAGAATGTAAATGAAAGGAACATAACCCCTTACAAATTGTGTGGAATACATATTGTCTTATGGTGGCACTGTGTTGGATATCTGATTATGAACAGAGAACTAGTTAAAAGCACAAAAACTGTTATTTGGTCAAAATGATTGATGGTTGATGCATCTCTTTTCGCAGAATGTTTTATGTATCACTTAATTAATTTCATGAACAGTAATGATCTTCCTTCCCTTCCATGATTTCATTTTCTGCTAATTACAAATCCCATCACCTTCCCATTTCATTTTTTCACTCCCTGTTCTGAGATTGATTATAGTGAAGAGAATTTTGGTGC
>JASDQU010819966.1:6026-35114 GCA_032191745.1 Picea mariana
ATACCTTTATCATAATCTCATGACAACCCTCTTTACTTCAATTAATAAGTTCTCTATGGATATGATGTGTAAAAAAATAAATAGAACAACCAACCCTTGGTATGATAATGAATGTAAGATTGCTAGAAAATACAATAGGGGTGCTTCTAATGAGTCCTTAAAATCCAACAAGATAAATAGGTACAAAGCCCTAATTAAAAGGAAAAAAATGTACTATATAAATAAGAAACAACAAAATCTTTTGCACCTATCTAAGCTAGATCCTGATAAATTTTGGAGGCAAATTTTGACTTGTAAAAATAAAGAAAACAATTATTATTTTGAGTGATTGAAATTCCTACCTGAAAAATATTTATGAATACCTTGATATCATGGAGAACATTCAAACCCTTTCTATAGAGGAAGAAGTTTTTCCTATAGAAGACATAGATTTTGGGGTTAAGTGGCTGACAAAAGAAAAAGCTAAGGGCATTGAAGACTACCAGGTATAAATTTTAAAAATTGGAGGGCCTATCGTCATCCCTCACATCCAAAAGCTCTTTAATTTAGCAGTCAAGCAAGGATTCCATAAACCTTGGAATCAAAGCCTCATTGTATCTATTTTTAAAAAAGGGGATAAAAACAATCCCTCTAATCATAGGACTATAATGATGAGCCCCCTTTTATCCAAGTCATATGGAATTATTTTGAAAAAGAACATAAGTGTATAGCTAGAAAGCCATAGAAAAAAGCTAAAGGCCAGGACATATTTATGAGTTATCATTCAACTATGGATCACCTTGTTACACTTAATATCATTAAAAGGAGTGTTGAAATAATAAAAGTAATATCCTATTTTTTTCATTGACTTTAGAAAATCTTTTGACACGGTGTCTAGGACTAACGTTTGGAACAAGTTAGAGGAGCTAAAAGTTTCTTTCGAGCTAAGAGATGGCACAATAAGGTTGTATGATAATGTTATTTCCAAGTTAGTAACACTAAGGGATGGTTGGAATAAATTAATTGTAATATAGGAGTTTAGCATGGTTGTCCTCTATTCTCTATCCTTTTTGGCATATACATTGACAAGTTAGAGGGTTTTTTAATAGAAGCAGGTTGCGTTGTCCAACTCTAGCTAGTACAGTCATCATCGTCCTTTATGTTGATGATATTGTTCTTATGGAAAGGAGACTCTATGATTTTGATAAGCAACTAAAAATTCTCAAGGATTTTTGCTCTAGTATAGGTATGAATATTAAGAGTGACAAAACAAAGGTTATGATGATTAAATCCCAAAATATAACTTATGCTAATTTCATGTATGACAACAACAACTTGGAGGAAGCGACTCATGCAAATATCTCAAAATCGATGTTCATCACAAGCTTGAATAGAACCATAACATTGAGAAAATGATAAATGGAGGGTGGAAAGATTATTATAGGCTTGAAAACAATTGCAAATCAACATATCTTTGGATATGTGATAAGAAGAAACTCCTCTTTAAGACTCTTGTCACTTCTATTATCTTAAATATGGTTGTGAAGTTTGGGGTTGAAACATCTCTAGAGAATCTGTGAGGAAAGATAGAGAAAATCCAAAAGTGTTTTATAACTCATAATCTCATAATCAAAGGCAATACACCATATCCTATCCTCCTCATAGAAGCTAGTCTTTCCCCCATTAAAAGTAGATCTATGTCTAGACACTTATGTAAAATACCAAGGGAAATCACATGGAAGACAAGAGGCTTCACAAGATTGATTCAAACTCTAGTCAAAACCACCTGTGGTTCAAGTGAAGTTAGCATAAAGATGTGAAGTCTTGGCTAAATCATTGGGGTATAAAGAAAGAGGTCACTTTGTATAATAATGATAATAATAAGCCTATTATTGCATGTAAATTTAAGGAGAAATTGTGGTGCAATAAAGGAGGATAAAGGAAAATTAAGATACTACAAGGAGGCCATCAACCCTAATCTAGAAGATCAAACTAGTGTAAAGAGGAAAATCAATATTGCCAAAATAATGACAAACTCTCACGAACTTCATAGTGAAACATGACATTGGAAAATTTCTAAAACATTGTGTGTTAAAATAATTTGTCATCTTTGTGACACTAAGAGGATTTAAAATGAAAAACACTCTCTTAGATTGTCCTTAGTGCACCCACATTAAATCACAAATTTAAAAATACTTTTTAGAATACCAACCTCCTAACATTTTCACTCATCAAAATTATGATGATTTAGGCACACTTTTCTTAAACATTTTTCAGTATAGAAATATAATTCTAAACAACTTAACTAATTTCCTTACTTCTATTAATATTTGATAAACCAAATTTGATTTTAATAAACATTAACCATCACCACCATTATCATCATCATCTATATTTTATCTGTTTGACTTTTATTATTTTATAGTTTTATAAATAATTATAAAACATATCATCAACCATTCTTATGTTTTGACTTTTATTATTTCTTATGTTTTATGTGTTTGACTTTTATTTTGTAATTTTATATATAATTATAAAACATAAAATTTTATGATACTTTGTAATATTTTATTTGTTTGACTTTTATTATTTTGTAGTTTAATAAATATTTAGAAAACATAACATCAATATGTACAGAATTTGCTTTCAAATTTTATCATGCTTTGTAATATTTTATTTGTTTGACTTTTATTATTTTGTAGTTTTATAAATAATTAGAAAACATAACATAATATCATATTTGAATAATTAAATTTCATTTAATAATATTAATACTGATTTTCAACATGGCAAAAGAATGCAAAGACTCTAGGAAAATGGCCTCTATGGAAACTCTACGCGGGAAGGCCACAGGGTTGACCGACATCTAGGGATACTATTCCTAGATTCTACTGACAGATTCAGTTTTCGGCTGTTTGGTCACTGATAGCTGAGGATGGAGGACTCTGTTTCTATGTTCCCAGCTGAGGAAGAGTTAGACCCGCGAGATGGGGTCCTGATCTGGTCGCAGCCAGCGGTGTCCCAGGTGGACTCCTCTGCAGTCCCGATCCACAAGAGGACGAACGAAAGGTTTTGGTTCGCGTCTGGAGGAGAGTACAACTTTGGTGTTTTTTCTGGGCCTCCCCTTCCTTCTCAGCCCGAGTATATACTCTCTTCGCCGCTTTCTTCATCGGGAGGTTTGGGTTTGGTTCCGGGGCTGGATTTCGTCCAAAAATCTCAAAGGGGGACTCTAGTCTTGACTTCGCCTTTCGTTTCCAGCCCTCCATGGCCAGAACATCCATTGTCGCCCGAGATCCCACTACCCCCCAGCTTAGCTCCAGATCTAGGGTTTCTCGCCTTGCCGCCTGTCAGTCATTTTCAAGAAGAGGGCTCTCTAGGGTTCCCTAGCTCGAGTTGGAATAGCACTCTCCATAGGATTGGGGTGTCCTCGGGTTTGTTTTCACTTCTTGGCAGGTATCCAACTACAAATGGGGGTTCACCAGCCTCTAATGGTTTTGTTGACTCCCTGTTAGTTCACACAAGTCAATTGGAGAAAGAGGCCAAAAGCCTAGGAACAGCAAAAACCTTTATGGATAAGGCTATTGATGAGTGAGGCATCATACGGAGTTCAAAATCTACTCATATTTGAGCAAAAAGAAGAACAAATGCATCAAAGCGACACAACAACCGGTTAAATTAGTTGTGGGCTTGGATATCACTATGTCCCAAAGTAGTGGATATGGCTAACCTGACTATGGTGGGGAGATCAAAAGGAAGAAGGTTTAGCCTGAAGAATTTGAAATCTTAGGCCGAGTCTCATTGGTCCAAAACCCTGGGCTATATGCCTTTGACACAATTGTTGGCCAGAGGTTGGTTTCTTTTCAAGTTTAGGAAAGCTGATGACGTGGATAAGTTTCTAAAGAATCCCTGGAGCATTGATTCCTCCCCTATACTGTTCAATAAAGGGATACCCATGTTTGATGCTAGCAAGGAAAGGATGGACGCCTTTCCAATTTGGGTCCGTCTTCCTGGTTTGCCAGTTGAATTTTGGTCAAAGGAAAGCTTTAAGGAGATTGGGAATGCCCTTGGCACCTTTCATGATGTAGATATGTATTTCCTAACATCTGAAGAACTTATTGTTGCATCTTGGTTCTACTCATTGTTGGGGGAAGGCTCCCTAAGGAAATGGAGTTCATAGTGGGTAATCCGTCCTACATGCAAAAATTGGATTATGAAGGGATTCCCTTTCATTGTAGGCGGTGCCATCATCATGGACACGTGGTTAGTGACTGTTAGTTTCCCTTCCAGGGTCACTCCACTAGATTCCACTATCATTCGGCCAGGGAAAGATTGGCTTCCTCGACAATGAAGGAAAACTCGTCTCAGCGGGCTTCCATGGATAGACTGATGACCACAAATTCTAAGGAAAGCGGTTGCTACATTTCAATTAAACGGGCAACTATGGAGCTCGACTAGGTATCCTAGTTCTTTCAGGACTTGGAGGAGGACCATCAGATGTCGTCGCAGGCTAGTGCCACAACTTTGATACTGAGGTCGGGAGAGGCCTCTTCTCAGGGTATGTGCCTTAATCCTCCCCACTCTATCAATATTTTGGTTCGGTCCTTGTCTTTTCTCAGAAAGGATTGGTTGGGTTCCCTAAAATGTTTTCCTTCCTCTTTTGAGGGTCTGAATGTGCCCTCCTTCCTGGGTCCGGGCTCCTCCTTAGTTCTCCCTTCACCATCCTTAGAACACTCTGCTGACCTCGATCCAAAGACAATGGAGGAAGGAGAATCATCCAGAGACACAAAGGATGAAATGCTTGCTTATCATCTCAAGAATCGAGCAATTCCTTCTCACACTAAGTGGTACTCCCAGTTGGACGGTCTGGGGAAAAACCCAATGCCCCCCAAAGGGGCCTCTGGGCGAGGGAGAAAATTGCATCTCACAGTTGCATAGAATCGAGCATTGGTTGACATGGTAGAGGAGAAACAAATACCAATTTTGAGGGAACTTCGAGCATCGAAACCCCAAGAGCGGGTTGATTCATGAAAGTGATTTCTCTAAACTACAGGGGTGTGGTGAGCCCTTCCAAAAAATTGGCCTTGAAAAGGATGGTTCTCTCCAGCCAACCATATGTAATACTCCTCCAAGAAACAATGGGGGAAGGGGACGTAGTATCTCAAGTTTTGGAATCTCTCCTTACTCCTTGGAAATTCATCGGGATGGATTCCAAAGGTCGCTCCGAAGGACTACCATTAGGATGGAATTCTAAGGATGTTAAGGTAAAAAATTCCCGGGGCTTGGAATCTGGGCTAGGAGTGGAGGTTTTTTATGGAAGATCTGGGGGTGGTGTTCATGATTCTCAATGTTTATGGGCCTTATGAGGGCATAACTCCTTTCTAGGAGGCTCTTGTTCAAAAATCCCTCTTACAAAATGATGCCCTTATCTTGGGTGGAGATATTAACTTCTCTATGGGGGCTACAAAAGTGTGGGGACCTAGAACGAGACCAGATCCATTATTTGAATTCTTCAGACACATCCTTGAATAAAAATGCCTCATTGATCTAGACCTAGCTAAATTGTTGCCTACATGGAAAAATAATAGATTTGGGGATGAAAGAATAGAGAAAAGAATTGTTTGGTTTCTGATTTTTGAGTCAAGGCTCCTGGAGTGATCTTTCGATCTCAAGCAGTGGGTAGGAGCTGGGGGTGAATCGTACCACCTTCCAATCTTCCTAGAAGTAGATGGGGGGACAAAGAAGCTGAAAAGTCCCTTCAAGTTTTATCTGGACTGGCTTAAAGATGAGAGCTTCACCAATTTAGTGAAGGAAGAATGGATTCCTTTTGATGCTCAATCAAGGGAGAAGGGTGTGATCCAGTTTGTGGCAAATCTTAAAAGAGTAAAACATACTAATGTAAAATGGGCATTCAATAAGAAAATCACAGATGAGCAAGACCTTACAGACACAAAATCATCTCTGCAAGATATTTATGAGTCTAATGGGGGAGGCTACATTTCTCAAGAATCAAAAGAGGCTTTAATTTCTTTGGAAAAGAAAAGAAGAATTCTTTGGAAGAAAGAGAAGAATTATGGAGGAAAAAGAGACGAGTTGTTTGGATAGAAAGTGGGGATGAGAATACTAAATTCTTCCAGGCTTATGTGAGGGAAGAAAAAATTCAAATACTATTTGGAGCCTCACAGATAACTTAGGGAGGAAAATCACCTCTTTTGATGGGATAACCCAGCTTGGAAAGAAGCATTTTCAGAATCTCTTCCGAGCAGATAATCAGGAAAATATAGATGATGTAGTAAGACTGGCTCGATTTTTTCCTCGGTTTGTGAATGAAGAATATAATGGAGCATTAATTGAGGAGGTATCGGAAACATAATTAAATTATTTCATATCTTTCAAACGAACAAAAGTACTGGTCTGGATGGTTGAACAATGGAATTTTTACTGGGCTTTTATGATCACATTGGACAGGAAATTCTGTAGGTGGTGGAGGAATCCTAGAAAGAAGGACATATGCATGCCCCCATTAATTCCACATTAATTTCTCTGATTTCAAAATCAGAATCCTCCCAATCACTTGATGATTTTAGACCAATCTCACTATGCAACTGTATCTATAAAGTGGTTGTTGTTATAGCAAGATTTGCCTCACCCCATGCAACCTTGCACATAAGGCCTTTTTCCTTTTCCCTATGCAGACTTGAAGTCCCCTTTTTCAAATCCCAGAGTTAAAAATATAAATTTTCCACATATATGCACCTTGCCTACTATACAACATGCATATAAGCAGGTTGCACCACTACAACTCGTGTACATCGGGAAATGTGCCCAAAATTGAAAAATGGTGTTGGGTTTCCATGTCATGTCACGAGATCAATGATCCTAAGACTTACATATACTGGAAATGTTCCGAATCGACCCTTCAGTTCCACTTGAAGGCTATAAATGGGCCATATCCGAGCTATGGAAAAGAGGATAAATAATTTAACTTTGAGAGCAAAGTTACTCTGGAGAAATTATTCAGTTCACATTGAGTCTGCATCCCTTTGTCCTTTAAGTATGAACACATTGTTCAACCCCCAAGCTCTTCCCTTACTAATTGAGAGCTTCATTGTCTCTCTTATATGAGCTTGCCTTTGGTGAAGGCCCAACTGGAAGGAACTTAGTTTCTTGGTTTCGAACAGTGCCGACATGGAAGTCTGTAACTTATTCACTTCTACTGATTATATCTTAATAGAAATACTCTTTTCTTGTCCAATTAATATCTTGCAAATATTTGAATTATTATTCCATGGGCATATTTGTTATGAATGTTGATGGATTATGCTATTGAATGTGCTAACATCATATATTATAACCATATTCTTGTGTTGCTTGGTTGTTGATGACTAGTTGCAGGTATATTTCTTTGGGTCAAGTTCTCAATGGTGGAATTCATCGAACGTTCGGACGAGGTAGACCTTTTATCCTTTTTTTCTAGCATATTTGTCTATAAAGCATACTTGAGAATAGAGTTGATTTCTGTAGTTATTTCCGTCTGTTGTGGTTTACCACTAGCCATATAGAGCTTTTCCTCGTAATAGAATTGGCGACCATACTAGGGATTGAATCTTCTTTTTTGGGGTTTGGAGTGTTGTTCTCCTTAGATTGCTCTCGTTCATATTGAGTTTCTTGTCGTATGATTGCTTGACAGCCTTTGTTCACTCAGGGTCTAAGTCTTTCATCCTTCTCCTTATCCTAGCTGTGTTTTGACACACATATACACGATTTTTTGCTTGACAGTCGCGTACATACCTGTGCTGTCCTCCTACAAGTTGCGTACATACGCGCTTTTCCCTTGAAAAATCGCGTACATCAACCTTTGTTGCTTGATTTTTGGGTTTGGTGGTTTCTGGGTAGGTTTTGATGATTGCTGAGTCTTCTTGGGTCTATGTAGTGACTGTTAAGTGTTTGTGGAATGACAAGAAACCTGTCTTTGGTTGAATTTTTGGGCGGTGCCTTTCTCATCATCTTTTCATTTTGATTTTCCTTGCACCTTGGGTTGGGTGTTTTTCTCCTTGCTATCCTACTTAGGTTGTCTCTGTCTATATAGAATAGAGTCTTTATATCAAGCTGATGTTCAATCCTTGCATTTTCATTTTTCTTATATTGAAAATACAAAAATATTAGACATTTTACATTGATTGGAATTTTGATCTCTTGAGTCTTTGTCATTTATCTTAGTGCATGTAATGAAAGTTTGCATTTTTATTTAGAATCGCTGAATTGAATTGAAAATTGCATTGTTAAGAAGCATATCTGAAGTTAGGACTTTGCATTGTATTCATATTTATTTATTTTACTTGCTGAGTCATAACATCACTAGTTTCATGACCACACCTTTTGAGTAAGCAAGGCCATTAAAATTAACACTATAATTCAAAGTTGATTAGTAACGATTTTATTTTCTAGGGTGCACAAACTAGCTTAGGATTTAGTGCCTTGGAATAGTATTTTGTGAGTAAACTTCTCCAAGGCTATTAAATCAACATATGTGTCTAACTAAGGGAGTGGAGAAATCCATTGTATAATCGGTAATATCAAGAGGCTCCGCTTACACTGGATTTAAGCATGAGGTCGCGTGAGGTCGGTTGAAGGGATATTCCCCCGATACCTTCTCAATGTCAGATATATTTCTAGGGATCTATTCGTATATGGGGATCTTGCTAGTGCCCTTACCTCCATGAGAGGCAGTGCTTTCAAGGTTTCGAGATTTGCTACCCTGCCCATATGGTGGACCTGACTTACGATTGTTTTCCTGTGCATTGGTTATACCGTGGTTGCTTAGTTGCTTGACTTAGGTGCCACATAGGTTACTTGCAAGGGTTATTTTGCAGGTACCCTAGGTCAGATAAGGGTCATACAACACATAACCTTTATGGAGGATTACCTCTCCGGGGGGATCTGACCGACTGGTTATTAAACCCACGAGGGCCCTTATAATTGATTCTAATTCCTCTGATCTTTAGCAGGGAGTCTCAGGCCCCTCTTGGGCAAGGCATACCTACTTTAGGGAGGGAGGCCCCTTTTAGCCACTTTATCCTGTTTGTGTGCATATTTTCCATTTGATTATTTTTGGTGTGCTCTTTGGTTACTAGTTGGCCTTAGGATTTGTTTTTTATATCTTGAATCTTAAGTCATCGTGGAGTCGGACCAACTTCCCCGCCGGTCTCGCCGTTTGTTACAGTTACCACCTTATTTTGAGTCTTTTACTTCTAAAAGACGTAGAGTTATTAAACGTGGTACACACACCTCCACTTATCATATTTGTGATTCTACAAGGATGAGTACTGAACCGAGTCATCAAGATACTGGGAGCCCTTTGACTCCCGTACCTACTATAGTTAATGGCACCCCTTTGACTCCTGCAACCACAATGGTTGTAGTGTCGGAGGCACCTATAATCACTGTTGCCCGTCCTATAGTGAATACTCAACCTATTTCCACGAACCCATTTGAGTCTCTTGGTCATTCACTGGGCTACAATGTTTAGTCCATCCCGATGGCCTCTAGCCCTTTTTCCTATGGTATGCCGAATTTTACTTCGAAGTTTTCAAACTCCATCCCAACCGATGGCCCTAATGCTATCATTGGACTTGGGGTCACAACTCCTCCTTATATTTCGTTCTCATTTGATGGCTCTCAGAACCCTCAAACAACTCTTATCGTGTGAGGCATTCCTTCTTTTAACCCTGGGTCTAATCCTGTTGCTTCTGGGTGGAGTAACCAACCTGGCGGACAAGCTTCTGCTCAAGTCCCATCCTTTACCCTCACCTCCTTAGTTCCGATTCTGAACAACACATTTGGAATGACGAATCCACCTTTATCCTTTGGTTTCATACCCAGAGGAGGTCAGTTTCACACCTTGGGAAACCTCCGAATTGGATCCACTTCCGCTAGGTGCCATTTTTATAACCCTCATCAAAACATTCCTACTGGAATGGTGCCCAAACAACCTCTTATGAATTAACCTGAAGGAGGGTCTTACAATCTTGGATAGGGCCATGGTGTTTACCAAAACCCTGGATGGACTGCGATTCCCTAAACACAATCTTTCCAGGCAGCTTGGGGCCAGATGCGGCAACCCCGTCTCCCTTTTTTGGCCATGCTCAATCTGCCGAACTTGTCTAAGTTGATGAACGACCCTACATGTCATGATCCTACATGGCCCCTCGTTCCCACCAAGCTTCCTTTAGATATTTTGAAATTCGAAGGTAAGAATGGTGAAGATCCTGGTGATCACGTTACCACCTTTCACTTATGGTGCTCTTAGAATTCCCTTAACAACGATTCCATTCAGTTAAGATTGTTTCAACGCACCCTCATGGGGGTTTCTGCGAAATGGTATATGAAGCTACCTATGGAGGCATACATGACCTTTATTTAGATGGTTTTAGTCTTCCTTAACCACTTCCAATCTCGGATCACATCCAGGAGTGGTGTAGACGGAAGAGGTTGATCAAGAACTAGTCTCTACATCCTCCTATTTCAAAGGATGTTTCTACATCCGTGGTTACATCTGAGGAAGAAGCAATATTCAAATACTAGCAGTTAGATATTATATACGCTCAGTCTGGGATGTTATATGAGATTCTTCCAGATGCACCGAGGTCAAACTATGACCCTAGACAAAATCCCGGACCTCCTGCCGATGTCATTGTAGGCTCTGCCAATGTGAAATCTACAGACTCGATGACAAGACATTTGAAAGAGTTGTCTCTAAACCAGTCTGCAGGAGGGCCAACTTATTTTGTGTCTTCCAACCCCACTCAGTTGGCGGATGTACATTCCGTGCAATCGTCGACCGACCCAAATGGTAAAAAACAACCAACCAGGAATAAGGACAAAGGACGTAATAATAATCGTAAGGGTTTGAAGAATAATAATAAACCCAAGGACAATGGTAATAATGAGAGGACAAATAATAATGCTAGTGAGGGAAATAAAGAAAGGTGTAATGTGAAATTTCCCTGTAAGATTTGTACATACGTCATCTTACTCATTTATGCCCCAAACATTTGGAAGCTGTGAGGCTCTTGTGTGTACCGCCCGCCGTGCTAACGAATCCTTTTCCACATAACCAACACATGGCCTTGAGCTCCTCAAATGACAAAAATGTAGCCGACAGGAGTCAAAACCCACCGGCACAAGACAGTGACCGTTTGTGCATCAATATGGTCAATTATCAGGTTAATGTAGTCACCCAGTCTCGCGATTACAGTTCTCCACAAACCATACTTAGTCTAGAATCTCCTCCTCCTCCGAAGATGCCCTTGCAGATCGAAAAACCAGAGCCACTGCCTCGTATTCTGAAATGAGTACTCAAGCACTCTACCCACAATCCAAATGCTAGAGCCACCCATAATTACTCTATTGTTGAGGACCTGGGTCAAACCCCTTGTGTGATGTCATCCCTGGAGGTACTGTAGACGTGTCCTTCACAGAGGAATTCCTTGCTATCTACATTAGGAGCTCTAGACCCTAGTAGATCGAAAGTTATCAAGTTTGACGTCACAGATGTGAAGCCTTGCTTGCCTTACCATGTGGAATTCCAAATCCACGTGGGTTACTCGAAGTATACCATCAAGCATGTAGTTGTTGATGAAGGCACTGCAACATGTGTGATGTCCCTGATCTGTTGGAAAGCTCTCCACTCTTCGACTCTCTCTTAGTCTCCGACCATGTTGACTTCTTTTGATGGTCGTTCCTTCCGCCCTCACGATACACTTCTTGCCTTTCTGGTCCAGTTAGGTGGGAATACAGTAGAGGTGGATGTCGAGGTGGTTGATGCACCCCTCGATTATAAATTGTTACTAGGACACAATTGGAATTATGCTGTGACTGATGTCGTATCGTCCGTCTTCCACACTCTTTGTTTTCCTCATGATGGGAAGATCGTGACGATCGACCAGTTTTCCTTTGCATATGCTAGCTCCAGTGCATCTGTTGGATTGTCGATCCCCGTGGTAGACAATTCTCAGTCGACAATTGAGAATATCCGTGTCAGAATGTATTCATCCCTTATGGGTACCTTCGACGTCATGGCACCGATTCACCATGTTTACGCCATGTCTAGTAGGCCCATTTTGTTAGAGAGGTCCGTCCCTTTCCACACTTCCTATTTTAATGATCCTTAGACCCTACCTTCCTCGACTGCGTCTTGTGAAGGTTGGTCGTATGTTGGAATGGCCATGTCACTATCGACAACGAAGATAGTGTATCAATCTGTTCTTGACTTTATTGCCATCCTGATCCTATTACCTCGCAGACGGATGAGGAAGATCCTGTTCTTAAGCCCGTGTGGGCCACTTCGTCGTCTTGTTCACATGACTGCCTCGATGATAATTTAACCTCGGATGAATCTATCATCGAGGCCATGAATGGTTCTGACAAACCTTGGGATGATACGCATCATCGCTCTTATTTTATCTCAGAGCTTGCTAGAATTGAACAAGATGAATTTTGATCTACTCTGAGTGAGATAGTAAGTCACGTCGTAGTTCCACTTGATACACACAACATTTATGTAGAAGGAAATATGGAGAGTATCTCTCCTAGCGTCATGATCGATATCTCTCGTACCCATGGAAATATTGAAAATGCACATATCGGTGCAGATTGTTCACCAGAAGAAATCCTGATCTACACTGAGCTCTTCAAGGAATTCTGAGATGTATTTTCTTGGTCATATGAAGAGATGCTAGGAATAGACCCTCGAATTGTCAAGCATGAGATTAAAATTTATCTGGATGTTAAGCCTGTTCAACAACATCTTAAAGCTGTCAATCCCCAGAAGGCCCGTACTGTTAAGGCAGAGGTAGAGAAACTGCTTAATGCTGGCTTTATCTACCTGGTTCCCTTGATTGAATGGGTATCCAATCCTATTCCTATGAATAAGAAGCAATGAACCATCCGTGTATGCATGGATTTTCGTGACCTGAACAAAGCCTGTCATAAAGACAACTTCCCGACACCTTTCATTGATCATATTCTCGATGAGAGTGCGGGAAGCAAAGTTTTTTCTTTCATGGACATATTTTCAGGTTATAACCAAATTCAAATTAAACCCAAGGATCAACATAAGACGACCATTATTTTTCCTTGGGGTACTTTCGCATACCGGAATATGCCTTTCTTCCTTAAAAATGTTGGAGAAACCTTCCAACATGCTATGACCTTCGCATTCCATGATCTTAAGCATATAGTCAAGGCTTATCTTGACGATATTGCTTCTCACTCTCGTAAGAGAGTGGATCACCATAAGCACCTTCAACTAGTTTTTGAAAGATGTCGTCATTATATAATCCGGTTAAATCCTCATAAATGCATCTTTTGCATTAGGTCTGAACGTCTTCTGGGATTTTTAGTCTCTGAGACTGGGATCATGGTAGATCGGTTAAAGGTTGAGGCAATACTTCGATTTCCTCCCCTGCGCACTATTCAACAACTTCAAGGTTTACATGGGAAAGCTAACTTTTTATGTCGGTTTATAGTAAACTATGCCAATATTACTAAGGGTTTCATTCATCTTTTGAAGAAGTACACCCCTTTTATCTGGGATGAGCGGGCCTAGGAATCCTTCGATTATTTGAAGAAAGCCTTGGTATCGACGCCTCTGCTGAAGTCTCCAGACTACAATAGAGATTACTTGCTTTATGTCACCACGTTTGAAGAGACGATTGGTATGGTTTTGGTTCAGGAGGATGATGAGCTCCGTGAGCATGTCATCTACTATCTTAGTCTAAACTTAGTCGGTCCTGAGCTCAAATATTCCCATGTTGAAAAGCTAGCTTTGGTTTCTGTCCACACAGTCCAACAATTATGCCATTATATATTTCTTTGCAAAACCACTGTGGTTTCCGATGTCAATCCATTTCAATACGTCCTTACCAGGCGTATCATAAGGGGAAAATACAATAAATGGATTTCCATTTTACAAGAATTTGATCTAGATTACGCTTCTGTGAAATCCAAGAAATCACTAGTCTTTGCAGAGTCAATATCCGACTTCCCATGATTGGACGAGGATGTTATTCATGTTGATTCTTTTGCGGATGAACACATTTTCCTTGTCTCGTCATCTGACCCCTGGTACGGAGACATTGTTCTCTATCATCAAACTTTGAAGTTCCCTAACATCTCCCGTGAGATGACCGACGCCATGTACAATACCAAGATAAGAATTACCTTCTCATCAACGACACTTTGTAACGTCTAGGAATAGAAAATATCCTGCATTGTTGTTTAAATCACGAAGAAGTTGAGTCAGTTATAAATGATTTCCACAGTGGGGCTTGTGGTGGTCATCTATCCAGGCTTGCAACAACCCAGAAAATTTTGTGAGCCAGTTATTTCTGGCCATCTATATTTAAAGATTGTGTTAAAGTTGTTAATAAGTTTCACCCTTGCCAGGTGTTCACTCAAAAAATGCACTCACATCCAACCCCTCTCCATCCAGTCATTACCGTTGGTCCCTTCACCAAGTGGGGGGTGGACTTTGTGGATTGCAACTCAACTTTGTCTGGGGGGCATCACCACATTATCGTGGCCATAGACTACTTTACTAAGTGGTTCGAGGCCATGCCTATAGTTAAATTCGACAGGAAGACTACCACCTTCTTCGTATTCAATCAAATTATCGCCAGGTTCGGTATCTCAAGTGAGATTGTCACTGATCATGGCAGTCAAATTCAAAATGAAATGATGGAAGAGCTAGCATCCAAGCTAGGGTTTAAGGATGGTCATTCTTCCCCTTACTACCCCCAGGAAAATGGACAGGTAGAGGCTATCAACAAGTATCTCAAGACCATTTTATGCTATATTATGCTATATCTGATTGGCATATTATGCTATATATCACACTCAGGGCATACCGAACCTTGGTCAAGACTTCCACCAGATTTTATCCTTTCCAGTTAGTACATGGTGTGGAGTTGATCTTACCTATTGAATGTGAAATTCCTTCTCTTAGATTGGCAGTCGGGCTCCTCCCTGACACTTTCGATCTCGATCGATGCCTCGTACACCTAGAGACCCTTGATGAGCAGCGTCGAGACACCTCTACGACTATCGAGGTGAATACAAGATGTGTCAAGGTCCAATACGATAAGCATGTATGTCCTTGGTTGTATGTTGAGGGTGACTTGGTCCTTTTATATGATTAAGCCAAAGAATTGCCCGGGGGAACGAAAGTTCAAACCCATGTGGCACGTGTTAGCGCTGCCATTTTTCTTCTCAGTTAGAGTTGGTCTTAATCAAGTTATGGTCTGTGTGTCAACACATGTGATTTTAGTTACCAAACAAAAAAAGGGTCGAAGTCAGCAAGTGGCCAGTTGGCCCTTGGATTCGGGAAGGATGTCAGAGTCAAAACATGTGTAAATAGTATGAGTATGTTCCCAAAGAGTTGGGTCCTGTCAAAAAGGAAGTTTTTACGTGCCCCGGGTCGAGGCAAGTTGTTTAATAGAAGTCATGTGAACAAGTGCAGTAACCATCATCAGCTCATTATGGAGGCTGGAAGAATGAAGAATTACGGTGTTCGTATCATGTATGCCCTGTAGCCCTTATCAACTATACTTTGCATGCACGGATGTGCTACAAAAATCCTTCAGTTCGGTTCGAAACATCCAATCGCCATGAATTCAATGTTCCCTGGCACGATTCCACCTCTCGCCTGCTCTGTTATAAATTCCAAATGTTTATGCACACATTTTATTCACCAGTCGAGCTTATGCACTGTTTTTAGTTCTTCTCGCAGGCCCAGGTTGATCAAGATCACTGCTTTGGGCCCGTGCCAAATCCATTGCGCGCAGGACAAATACGTGTTGCACCATGGAAACCTCCCAAAACATAAGGAAGGGTGCTTGAAGTGGCAGAAGCGCTGGGTCCGAGCCCCAAAACTTGACATTGATCAACGAAGATCCGGAGGTTAGGGCATATTTTGAACAGTTCGGGTGCATGGCCTTCTGAAGGAAAATCCAAGGATTCAATTTGAGACTAGCTGAGCAGTTCGCACTCAGTTTCGACAGTTTCTGTGCAGTAATTGTGGGTGTCACTATCCATGTAACAAAAGAAACTCTGTTGACCGCAATAGAGATCCCTCTGTGCAACGAAAAGTGGTTCAAAGGCATGCCCTTGGACTCACAGTGCTACAAAGATTTCATCAAACGAGATTGTTTAGGTGGGAAACTTGAGTCCCAAGAGAACCACGTGCAAGGTCAGCTGCCAAAAAATTACTTATGTGCACCATTCGGCTGGAACCTATCGAAGGTACAGGTCGAGAAAGATGGAGCAAAACGAAGAAGACAGATGTCAGAGGCACATATGTTCTAGAGCCATCTCAACAACTGAAGAAAGCGTAGCTTGCTATCGCCGAGCTTTACTAGGAAAACAAAGAACTAAGACAACAGTTAGCAGCAAAGACTTTTGAAGTGTCAGCATCACAAGGCCACGAACGAAATGTGATGTGGCTTAAGAGACAACTCAGTGAAGCGTAGGACACAATAGGATAGCTGCAAAAAACACATAGAATATCGGAAGAAGGAAATGCGAAGCAGTTTGAGAGAATGTGAAGCAACTGGGGAGAAAGTCCGCTCAACTTTTGCCAGCGCGCAGAAGAAATGTCATTAACTAAGTGCATTCTTATATTCTCAAATTGTGGCATGGATTTTGACAGTTCTAAGGAAGGTGTCGCCCTTGGACAATTTTTTCATTTTGGTAATGACTGTGAAAGTCGACATTCACTCGCCACGTATGCACCCCTGCAAATGAGCACACGGCATAAACCAAGGCCGTTACAGTGGATGGTGGGAGTATAAAAAGAGAACTTAATTGTTTAGATACCCTGTCAAAGGAAGGCATAGACACATCACTCTCACCATGACGAGACCTTATTGATAACCGAACCCCGTGGGAAAGACAAGCGGTTATGACATGACCAAATACAATTGGTTTCTATTTCTGGAAAGGTGTTATACGAAAGGTCATTTACAGAGAACAATCAGTTTCCTAAATTCTAGGGATGGTAGCTAGAGATCAGGGCATCCCAAGAAACGCCCTTGTCTATATGTTTTATCCTTTCAATGTAAGCTGGGTTGGTTGGCAAAATTAGTAAAGACAATGACTATTGAATGTAGTTTGAACTCGATCGAAATTTAATGCAAAAGTCTTGAAGCTTTGATGAAAAGATTCTGATTGTGGCAGTTTGATGCATTGTTTCCTTTCTTTGCGTACGTACTTCCTGTATTCTTTTTTCATATCTATTTTATGTTTGAATCAGAATGTAATTTCGAACTTAGGATTTGCTGCGCAGTGCCCTGGGATTCGTGCCATTCAGACGAACCGTTTTCCTCTAAGTTAACTCCAAATTCATCCTCAGAGGTGCTCCGAGTTACTTCATGTGTTTCCCCCCCCACCACACACAACAATTTTAAACTAAAGATTGTTTCTCTCTTAGCGTTTATCCTCTCAAGTTCAGTCACTAAGTCATTTGTTTCTATCATTTTCTTAAATTGACTCCACAACCCAAGGTCTTACTCTCTTGCGCCAATAAAACCAGAAAATTATTATTCAAAGGTGTTAAATCTAGCTGACAGCTTAAAGCCATATCCTGTATTTAGATAAAGTCTCCTGAGAGAGCCCTCTCCAAGTCCCAAAGGCTATTTTCGGGTCTCAAAGTTGGTTTGTAGGTTGCCTCTGTCATTCATTGTTGGAGACATAATTGAAATTTTTTCCCTGGGAGAACGAATAAAGTTATAGTTTAGCCCCTAAGGGTAATAGAGGGACAAACATCTATATTGGCTGAAACCTTTACCTTGGCAACTCTATTAAAAAATACTAGTATCACCGAGTAGCGTGATTCAGGAACCCTGGCTCCGAAGATGGTCAATACTCGAGAAAATCCTAATCTGAATCCTGTAGAGCTTGTGTGTGATCCCGAGAAACTTCTGCACAGGACTAAAGAGAAAGCGTTGGACCTGTTCTATTACCTCGACATAATCCTATCCTTACCCAAAGGCGATGCACAAAGCATTGACGACCTTGAGTTTTATGCATTGTTTGAGGAAACCTTATTCAGGTCTAAGTCGGAAACCAGCTTGGACGAGATAGTTTTCGACCAGAAGAGGTTCCAAGCTCCGATACCTAATAATATACCCCAAATCCATAACCTTCCTAGAGCCATGGCCAACAGATTCTCCCCCCTCGTTCCACCAACCCAACTGCATGTTTTGCCCCAAAATTACAGTCAGAGGATTAAGCTCTACGATGCTGAAGGGAACATTTTTGGCCCAAAGGCATTTGGATTGTTTCGATGATTTCGTCGACCTAGAGGAGGTGGACTATGCAGATGTGAAAATGATGTTGTTCATGTATAGCCTTTCGGGGGAGGTGAGGAAGTGGTTCAAAGCCCTCCCGGAAGCAAGCATTCAAGACTTCATCGCGTTCAAAATGTCTTTCATTATTAGATGGGGGGACAAGAAGAACCCCTTGCAGTTGTTGATGCAGTACAATAATATGAAGAGGGCACATGAGGAGACTGTGCAAGAATTCTCATCCCGTTTCATGAGGGTTTATAACTCGATTCCTGCAGAAGTCCAGCCACCCCCCGGGGTTGTGCAGCTACGATACGCCGACTCCTTCGACAACGATTTCTCCTTGTTGTTGAGAGAAAGAAGACCAACAAATATAGACACCATGATGAGCAACGAAATTGAAGTCGAGGTAAAAATGATGGCGTCGGGGAAGATCAAACAAAGATTCAACATAGGCGATAAGAAACCCCAAGGGGATGCACAACCATCGACATCTCAGTCCTCAAATGAAAAATTCAACTTGATGATGAAGACGATGGAGAAACTGATGGAAAGAATGTCCATGAGAAGCAAACTTTCTTCCCAAGAACAACATGACCCCCAACCCAGAAATCAGAACCTCAGAAGGGGTCAGGGTTCACAGGTCAGACAAAGGGAGTAGAGAGACCAGGGCAACCAATAGACAAGGCCTCCATTCCAAAACAATTATGCAGATGAGGAGTTTGATCATATGTTCCAAGACCAAACGCATTGCTGTGATGATAAGGAAACGGGCGTGTTTTTTACGAAGTGGGAACATGAACAATACATGAGCGAAAATGATGATATTATGCTCGAGATAGACGACACACTCTCCTGGTAGATGGAAGAATTCATAAAAGTTTATCATAACGCCATTAAGTAGTTTCAAAAACAATACAACATCAGGAGCAAGAAGGCTTCTACTGAACCTCAGTAAACAAATACCATAAGGAAACCTCTGTGGACGCCCCTTCCTCAAGCCGACCGAAGCCAGACAACTCAACCAAGGATGTGGTTGATAAGGAAAAGTCGAAGGAGGAGTCCCCGAAGAAAGCACCAGAAACAAGTTGAGAAGCATGTGGAAAAGAGGTAGAAAGGTCCTCTTCCCCCTTTAACTTTGAGCACGAAATGGCCAAGATCAAAATATTTTTCCCTTTTAATGAATTTATCTGAAAGGGTGAATATCGGGAACAGATTATTAAAATGATGAAAATGGAAGAAACTCTTGACACTCTGAACGTCCAAGACGATCACCCTGCCATTTTGTTTGGTCCACGCGTAGAGGAGACAAGCGATACTGGGGATGCCCCCCCATTCTATATAAGTATCAAGGTCCATGACATGACCCTGCATAATTCCATGCTGGACTCAGGCGTGTCGCACAACCTCATGCCAAAGGTGATCATGGACAAGTTGGGTTTGGACATCACCAGGCCCTATAAGGACCTTTTTTCTTTTGATTCGAGGAAATTCAAGTGTTTGGGTCACATCAAAGACTTGGTCGTATCACTGGACCAAATTCCTCTGAAGAACATGGTTATGGACGTGTATGTGGTAGACATACCCCCTAAATTTGGCATGTTGTTATCCATATCGTGCGATGTGAAGTTAAAGGGGACTCTGCAAATGAACATGTCATATGCTACCATTCCTGTCTTTGGCCATGAAATACAGTTATACAAAGAAGTGCTATTGAAATACATGGTTAGTAGTAAGATGCAACCAAATAACCATCCTATCTACTCTGTCAACACTGAGGTCAGCTCCTCCATATTCTACAATGACCTTAGTTTTGAAGAGGAAGAACCGAAAACCGTCATGACCGTCGATAATGAAGCCGTGCGACAAGAACCAGAGTGCGTCGATCTGAGGAACCGCGCAAAGAATGAGATATGTAACGTGATTTTCGATGGCTCTGTCAGTAAGGAAGGAGCAGGGGCCGACATATGGATAATCCCCCCTGAGGTGGGCACAAAACTGTGCTCGTACAAGCTCTCTTTTGAATGTACAAACAACATGTCCGAGTATGAGGCATTGAGTTTTGGCTTGAAGGTTTTGAAATAATTAGGCGTGAAGAGGATAACAATGTGTGGGGACTCCGAGATGGTTATAAATCAGGTGAAGGGAACATATCAATCCAAACACCCCAGGCTGAGAGAATACAGAAACCTAGTGCTGGACCTCCTCGAAGAATTCTCAGAGTATGAGCTATCGATGATCCCGAGGGGGAATAATCAAATCGCCGATGCATTGGCCACCTCAGCCTTGGTTTTTAAGATTCCCATGTTTCCCAATAGAAAATACAAGATCAAATTCAAACATAGGCCGTCAGTGCCTGATAATATCAAATATTGGCAAGTGTTTGAGGACGACAAATAGGTGGAGAGATTCCTCCTAATGAGCGACGAGTTCACTAACATAAACATTGATGATGAGTGCTACTATGATGTAGATGAGAGATCATATGCACGCAATAATGATGACCCTTTCCAAAACCAGATAGCTGGAATGGACATAGTATAGTTGAAAAATAATATTATCCCAAAGGGGCTAGTTCCATTGGAAAATCTGTTTGACGAAAACGACGTGGCTAGAAATTTTAGGATCACTGAAAATGATGAGGATGTCAAAGATTGCAACATATGGACTCAGGAGAACCCAAAAATAATCAAATTGTCAAAAACGCTCAATTCAGAGGTCAAACAAGATTACATCAAGCTCATGAAGGATTTCCCCTATGTCTTCACTTGGAGTTATGATGACTTGAAGTTTTACGACACCAAAGTGATTCATCACGCCATTCCTCTCAAAGAATACCAAAGGCCTTTCAAAAAAAAGATGAGACTGATAAATCCCCTGCTGCTTCCGCTAATCGAAAAAGAGGTAAAGAAAATATTTGAAGCTAAAATGATCGTTTCTTTAAGGTTTTCAAAGTGGGTGGCCAGCTTGGTTCCTGTAAGAAAAAAGAGCGGAGAAATAAGATTGTGTGTGGATTTTTGAAACTTGAATAAAGTGTCCCTCAAGGACCACTACCCGCTCCCTAAAATGTATTATATTTTGGACAAGGTGGTGGGGTCCCAGAAGATGTCCATGCTGGACGGTTTTTCGGGTTACAATCAGATCCTGGTACACCCGGATGACAGGGAAAAGACGACTTCTACGACACCATGGGGGACATTCATGTATGCTAAGATGCCATTCGGTTTGATGAAATCAGCTACCTTCCAAAGGGAAATGGACATAAAATTCGTTGACGAAAAGGACAAGTTTATTGTGATCTATATGGATGACATCATAGTGTACTCTAACTCTGACGAACAACACCTCGGACACCTGAAGAAGTTCTACTAGAAATGCAGGAAATTCAACATATCATTGAATCCTAAAAAGTCACATTTTGGGATGCAAGAGGGGAAGTTGTTAGAGAACATCATCTCGAAAGAGGGTATAAAGGTAGATCCCAACACGGTTGAAGGAATCCTGAAAATTGGCACTCCGCGTAGTAAGAAGGAGGTGCAATAGTTCCTGGGAAAGGTAAATTTCTTGAGAAGATTCATCCCGAACCTGGAAGAAATTATAAAACATATAACCTGCATGCTCATAAAAGGGAACGAGATCAAGTGGAACCCTGAAGTCAGGAAATCATTTAAAGATATCAAGGTCGCGCTGACTAATTCTCCCGTGCTGGCCAGCCCGTACTTCACGAAAGACTCCATCCTGCTTTCATTCGCCTCAGAGCATATGATTGCAGGTGTGTTGTTATAGAAAGACGATCAGAACTTTGAGAAGCCTATAGCCTATTTCAGCAGGACGCTGAGGGATTCTCCACTAAAGTATGACATTATGGAGAAACAAGCATATGCCTTAGTAAAATTTCTAAAGGAGTTTAGTACGTACATATTACACTCCCACTTTATCGCTTACGTGCCCAACAACTCAATCAAGGATATCCTGACCCAGCTTGACTCCGAGGGAAGGAGAGGTAAGTGGATATCGACCATGATGGAATACGACCTAGAAATCAAGCCCACGAAGCTGATTAAGGGTTAGGGCCTTGAAATTTTGATGGTGCAATCGAACTACAATGCTTTGGGAATTAACTTCATCGTTGATTTGTTAGAAAATCCCCAGGAAGAAACAACTGCACAGGTGTCTCAAGAGTTCGTCGATTCACTGTGGTATATAGACATCATCTATGTGTTGAGGAATCTGCAAGCCCCTCTAGGTTTAAGTAAGACCAAGGCCAGATTCCTAAATCTCAAAGTTTTTAAGTTCTGCATCTTGGATAACTCACTGTATTGGAAATATCCTAGAGGGATATTGATGAGTTGTTTGCTGGAAGATGATGCGAAACGAGCTATCGAAGAATTCCACAAAGGCGAGTGCGGAGGAAATCACTACTGGAAAACCATCGCGCATAAAATCCTGAGGGTAAGTTACTATTGGCCCAACATCTTCGTAGACATATACAGATAAGTCTCTAGTTGCCACAAGTGTCAGATTTTCGACAGAAGGAGAAAGCTACAACCCCTGCCACTGAAATCGATCTCAGTCGAAGTGCCTTTCATGCAATGGGGCTTGGATTTTATAGGGAAAATAAATTTGCCATCCTTGGTGCAACACAGAGGGATACTCATGGCCATATATTACTTCATGAAATGGATAGAAGAAATTCCAATGAAGCAGGCCACTGACGTAGTCATCATTCAATTTCCGAAGATGAACATCATGTCGAGATTTGGATGCCCTATCAAGATCATAACAGATAATGTGGCCACATTCAAGTCCAAGAAGATGGAGAAGTTTTGTTAGGATTACAACATAACCCCAGGTCATTCTACAACGTATTACGCACAGGGAAATGGGTTAGCAGAATCTTCAAATAAAAGTTTGACTAGGATCATCAAGAGACTCCTGCAAGACAACAAGAAGGTCTGGAATAAAAAGATTATTTA
Source organism: Picea mariana (assembly GCA_032191745.1). Lineage (NCBI taxonomy): Eukaryota > Viridiplantae > Streptophyta > Pinopsida > Pinales > Pinaceae > Picea > Picea mariana. Next base: position 29,323 of record JASDQU010819966.1, read on the forward strand.
CGCGCTATGGGAAGACATGGTCACTACCAAGAAGTCCATATCGACCTCTCCATTCTAGATTTTCTAAGGTGCAGATGCAATTTTACCCACCTCACTAGGGTTGCCCGTTAGGAAGTTGCTGCAAGAACAGGAAGCTGAGCCAGATGACACACATAGGAGAATAAATCAGTTGATTCACACACAACAGATGAGGGAACAGGTTTAAAATCCACCTCCCGCTTGCTTTGTTATAAATTCCATATGTTTATGCATGCATTCTATTCACAAGTCGAGCTTATGCACTATTTTTAGTTCTTCTTGCAATCCCAGGTTGATCAAGATCACTGCTTTGGGCCCATGCCAAATCCATCGCATGCAGGAAAAATATGCGTTGCACCATGGAAACCACCCAAAACATAAGGAAGGGTGCACGAAGTGGTAGAAACATTGGGCCTGAGCCCAAAAAATTGACATTGATCAACAAAGATCTGGAGGTCAGGGGGCATCTTTCAAATAGTTTGGGTGCATGGCCTTCTTTAGGAAAATCCAATGATTCAATTTGAGACTAGTTGAGCAGTTCACACTCAGTTTTAATGGTTTTCGTGCAGTAATTGTGGGTATCACTATCCATGTAACAAAATAAAATCTGTCGACTATGATAAAGATCCCTCTATGCGACGAAAGGCGGTTCAAAGGCATTCCCTTGGACTCACGGTGCGATGAAGATTTCATCAAACGAGATTGCTTAGGTGGGAAACTCGAGTCCCAAGCGAACCATGCGTAAGGTCAGCTGCTGAAGAATTACTTATGCACGCCTATCAGCTAGAACCTTTCGAAGGTATAGGTCAAGAAATCTGGAGAAGAATGAGGAAGACAGATGTCCAAGGCACATATGTTCGAGAGCCATCTTAGCAGCTGAAGAAAGCGCAGCTTGCTATCGCCAAGCTTTACCAGGGAAACAAAGAATTAAGACAACAATTAGCAGCGAATACTTTTGAAGTGTCAACATCATAAGGCCATGAAGGAAATGTGACATGGATTAAGAGACAACTTAGGGAAGTGCAGGACACAATAGTACATCTGCGTGAAGCACAGAGAATATCGGAAGAAGGAAATGTGAAGCATTTCAGAGAATGTGAAGCAACTAGGGAGAAAGTCTACGCAACTCTTGCCAGCGCGCAAAAGAAATGTGATTAACTGAGTGAATTCTTGTATTCTCAAATTATGGCATGGATTTTTATAGTTCTGAGGAAGGCATCACCCTTCGACAATTTTTTCATTTTGGTAACGACTGCGACAATCGACATTCACTCGCCATGTACGCACCCTTGCAAATGAGCACGCGACATAAACCAAGGCCGTTACAGTGGATGGAGGGAGTCTGACCAAAGCAATTGATTGTTCGGATACCCTGTCAAAGGAAAACATCGACCATCACTATCACCATGACGAGACCTTGCTGATAACCGAACCCCGTGGCAAAGACAAGCGGTTGTGATGCGACCGAATATAGTTGGTTTCTATTTCTGGAAAGGTGTTATATGAAAGGTCATTTACAGAGAATAATCAATTTCCTAAATTCTATGGATGGTAGCTAGAGAGCAGGACAGCCCAAGTGGCACCCTTGCCTATATGTTTTATCCTTTCAATGTAAGACGGGTTGGTTGGAAATATTAGTAAAGACAGTGACTATTGAATGTAATTTGAACTCGATCGAAATTTAATGCAAAAGTCTTGAAGCTTTGATGAAAATGTTCTAATTGTAGTAGTTGGATGTATTGTTTCCTTTCTTTGCATACATACTTCCTGTATTCTATATTCATATCTATTTTCTGTCTGAATCAAAACGTAATTTCGAACCTAGGATTCACTATGCAGCGCCTTGGGATTCATGCCATTCAGACAAACTATTTTCCTCTAATTTAACTCCGAATTCATCCTCAGAGGTGCTCTGAGTTACTTCATTTATTTTTCCCCCCACCACACACAACGATTTTAAACTAAAGATTGTTGCTCGCTTAGCCTTTATCCTCTCAAGTTCAGTCACCGAGTCATTTGTTTCTATCATTTTCTTAAATCAACTCCATAGCCCAAGGTCTTACTCTCTTGCACCAATAGAACCAAAAAATTATTATTCAAAGGTGTTAAATATAGTCGACAACTTAAATTCATATCCTATATTGAGACGAAGTCTCCTGAGAGATCCCTCTCCAGGTCGGAAAGGCTAGTTTTGGGTCTCAAAGTTGGTTTGTAGGTTTCCTCTATCATTCGTTCCTCGGCCGAACGAATTTTATGGAGTGCTAACAACATAGTCCCTATATCGTGCGATGCGTCTTAGAAAAAGGAGCCTATGAACTAGAAGATTATGAAGGGAACATGTTGGTCGAGCCCATGAATGGGCTCTACTTGAAAAGATATTATGCTTGAGCCCCAAGCTGGGGAGAAAATCTTTGTATACTAATGTATTTTATTTTATATATCTTTTCCCTTTATTTTTTTCTTCAACTTGCTTATCGAGTTTTCCCTTGGTTGGCAAATGTTAATGGAGTCTTCAGTCTAACTAGGATTCATAGATTGAGCTAGTCATCATACACAGAACTTGGCTTCCACCGCTTGGGTAGTTTACTCACCCGAGGGTCTACTGGTGTCTTCAGGTGGCGTATACCTAGAGCCATCCATGAATAATGTGGCTGAATATAACACCGTTATAAAACTTTTGCGCGATTCCATTTCACATGGTATTCACTCTTTGGAGGTTTGCCTGGATTTCTAGTTAGTAGTATGTCAGTTGAACGACAGTTACTATGTGCACGATCCTACATTACTCCTACGATTCCTTTGGGTACGCCTTTTATAACGAATGTTTGATTTTATTACTTATCATCACATACCTAAGAGTTCTAATTATGTATTCGATGCTTATGCTAATTTCATTTTAGATTGGCATTTGTCACATAACTAAAGCAAAGAAAACATTCTCATCAAGGTACACATTGTAATATAAGTAAAGCTGAAGAACCTTGTTTTATATATATTTCAAAAAATATGATGTTTATAGTACAAAATTGGGGCCAACACCCTCAATACACATATATAGCCGATAATACAAAATCCAAGACATCTAAGCCTGTGGCGTCGGATGTGTGTCATGGTAACAAACTATGACATTTGCGAGACGTTTAAAGAGTTGCACTGAAGCTCTGGGCACACCAACCACCTATCGCTGCATAGCCTTTGGCAGATCCCGTACCTAAACCATCAAAATTCTATGTGTGAAACGAGATAGGTTGCCCTGCACATTTTGAAGGAATCTCTCTACTTCTCCTCCCGCCGCCTCATCTCCCCGGTGCCTTCGACGATGTTGTGGAAGCCCATATTGCCTTCGCGAACCTACATCTCTGTCACATAAATGTCTAGTTAGTACTTAAACATCATCCAAAAATATTTTTTGTTTTACCATACAAAAATACAAAAAAAGTGAAATATTTAAAAAAACTTTGACATACCTATGTCCTTGTAGGCGGTCCTTGGTGTTAATGGCATGTCAGGGTCCCCTCTGAATTCGATCCCTGCATAGGGGTAGTCATCCAGAGCAATGACCTTTTGTCTCCACCAGTAAAAGAAATCATCATTCTAGGGTGTGGTCACCCTACCTCCCCTGCCGTCTCATCACCTCAGTCCACCATGCCATGGCTGGATCACGAGGTCCTTGAGGACTGATCTCAACTCTAGGTCCCAAACCTGGAACCTGCTCGAAGAAAAGCTACACAACATGGAAGCAAACCCGAAGTTCCTCTTATCACCATGTTTGCATTCTGTCAACTGGCTCTTCATATTATCCAGTAGCGAGGTGCACCAATCATACACCATGGGTCTCAAACACTGTATGGAGTAGAACATAAGTGATATCGATTTCTGGTGCAACGAAGCCGATCCTGTGATTTGGGTCAAAACGAGGACAACAATATTGAGGCTTAGATTATTTATCGCTCAAATGGGAAGTTGACTCACAAAATTCTTGGTCCCTACTATATAGTGAGAGTATATGTGCTCTTCTATATTCATACCACTCCCAGCTCCCTAGGCTTTGAGGTTCACCACCTCACCCCGACGCGACAACCCCATCAAGAAATATATATCCTCGACTTCAATCCTTAATGGTTTCCCATCAAGGTTGAAGCTCTCACTGTCTGGATCCCAGTAATCCACGAGCAACTGTAGAAACCTCAATTGGGCCCTCATCCCTTTGAGTGCCCAAAACTTGTACAACCAACATATTTTCAAGGCCATTTGGACCCTCAAATCTCTTTCCATAGCAACATCTACCTCCTCATGTTCCATTTCCCTCCATTCTAGCACCATCTTGCCAAAGAAACATCACTTTTTGAGTTAGCAACCATCAAAAACTTTGTTTATAAACATATAAGCAGGTTGCTGCATTCACAATCATGTATAGGGTTGAGTATACACTGGTTGTATTTTAGACAACTGCATATAACCACGCGTATATGCGACCCAATGAATGGTAGCCCGCGTACACCTAAACCTCTAATTTGTGCCTTAAATAATTTAAAAATTGAAACCTAAATACAAAATGTAATCCACTAGAAAGGAAGAGGAGGGGAAGAGGAATTACCTGGTCCAGACGATTGTTGATTCCAGCACTCGACGCTCCCGCAATCACTAGTTGAAGATCGGAGGTAATTTGGTCCAAAATTCACTATTTGGGTAAAAATGTCAAAGGACATAGTAAAATTTGGTTTTTATTACTATTTATAGCAATTTTTACCCACTTTGCATAGTTTCAGATCATATTTTTGCCTAATGGACTAATACAACAGTGGATTGAGTTGGTTTTTGTAGTTTTTTCCAGGTATTCTTGCGGTTTTTAGCATTATGTTGATCGTTCTTAACTAAAGACAGGTATTTTCGCTACCCAACATACATGATAGGTATCCATTCCATCATGCACACTTGCATTGTCCTATAACTGTTACTCATATGCCTTAGGTACATACCCATTTTTTAGCGACACAGAACCCTCCATCTGCTACAAGACGTGTCGTTATCAAATGGTAGAGACTTACCAAACATGGGTACCCTAGTTAGATCCTTTGCTCCATTTTGGTGACCATGCAGAGATTTTTTCCGTAGGATCGAGAGTCCCTTAAATATAATACATGAATTTATGATGAGCCTCATTTCTCACTCATAAACATGCTGACCTATACCTAGAGGACTCCCAGGCGAGTTTGATTTAAGATCTTTTCCGTCTCATTTTCAAAAAGCGAAAAGATTGCCGAGTGAACTTGTCTCTTTCACACTCGTAAATTGGATTTGAAAGGACGTCTATTTGGTACAAGGTTATCCCTTTTTCAAACCAATTAGACTAAGATTACGAAAAAGGACATTTTTTGGCATTAAGTTGTGATTGCATCTCATGCCCCTGCTTGCAGTATTGAGCCTATGACTGATTCTCTCTTTGCATTTTAAACCGTTTTGCCTTAGTAATTTTGCATCCTCAACCAAGCAGAGCCTCATTTATATCCTTTCTAGCTTGACACCCTATACCCAGGAGGGAACATTCCCCTGAGTGTACATCTCCCGCATGCACTTCCTTGCATTTAACATAGGTATGTTTTGTTGGATCATGTTGTCATTGATGCCAATGGTTTGATTGATTGATGTCAAGTGATTTATTGATGCCAAAGGATTGATTGATTGATGATTGATGTAATATAATATGTATTGTCCTTGATGAGAATGCATAGATGAAGATGGATCAATGAGTTGTCATTGATACATGATGAAGA
>JASDQU010819968.1:0-22779 GCA_032191745.1 Picea mariana
ACACTTAGAGGGGGGGTGAATGAGTGTGGGGCTCTTTTTTCCCAAAACTCCCCTCTTACACAAAACTCATTAGTTAACATTCAACATTTTACTCATTACTCATTGCTGTCATTTATAACCAGTTAGATGTGAACACATATCAACAACATATATTAGAAATATATCATCAACAAGTTATCACCACAAGGAATGAAAAGAACACAAGATCTATGTACAATTTATTTATTTATTATAGACTACAATCCTTGGGGTTTTTCAACAAAAACTGAATAGAGTACAACTCTTGAGGAAAGAGCATAGAGGCATAATTCCAGGGGGAGCGATGGTCATAGAGGGAGCATGTTCAAAAGGGGAGAGATTATTGAGCGAAAACAAGATAGGGGGAGCAGCCCCAAGGAGAGTTCAAGCAAGGGGAGTAGCCCCAAGAGGAGAATGGTCCTTTTCCATTGATGTCAAAGGGGGAGAGATAGTCACATTGATGTGATTGATGTTTATTGATAGAAAGACATAGTGTAATGATAAGAGATAGTCACATTGTTATGGGAGAGATAGTCACATGGTTGTGATTGATGACTATTGATGTAGAGCATGCCTTGTCTGCATGTTGACATCAATGATTGGTGTTGAAATCAATGTTGGTATTGCCATCAATGCCAAAGGGGGAGATTGTTGGATCATGTTGTAATTGATGCCAATGGTTTGATTGATTGATGTCAAGTGATTGATTAATGTCAAAGGATGGATTGATTGATGATTGATGTAATGTAATATGTTTTGTCCTTGATGATAATGATATATGTCAAGTGGAAACCAATCGATGTATATGTTATCATTGATATGATGCATAGATGAAGATGGATCAATGTGTTGTCATTGATACATGATGAAGATGGATTCTTTGATATATTATGCATAGTTTGATGACTCATTATTGTCTTGTCATGATTAATAAAAAGTACAAATGGATGAACTCCAAAGTGGTCCCCTTATGGTGAAATCCCTCATGGGAAGACGCTTTGTGGTTGAGAGAACCCATGCTTGTATGTAGAATAATGAGATGAAGATCAATGAATTTGTTGGTGAAACTATCCTAGATGGATAGTGCTTGTCACGCCATTTCTGATGGTATGTGGAATGTCACATAACTCCCCATGGTTTGAGAGTTATGACCTTACGAAGTTGGAGGACCCTCACATGTTGGCTTGAAGCCCACAAGGTCAAAGAAGTCAAAGTGATTGAAAATAAGAAATAATTATTTAAATGATAAAGTAAAGTGACAAAGTCAATATGGATTATTTNAAAGAGAAGTGACAAAATCAAGAAGGAATATTTAAATGATAAAATATTGGAGAAATTTCTATTTATGGAAAGTGGTTAACCCTAAAATAAGGAAAATATGTTAAGTGACCTAGAAATGGGTTAAGTGACCTAGAGGATGAAAGTATAAATAAGATAGCAATGGTCTCTTGTAGATCATCCTTTTGTGGATCAATGGAGAGCTTCTTGTGAGAATATCTTTTGGAGTATTGATGGAGAGCTTCTTGTGAGAGATTCTTTGGTGAAGATCTCTTGAGCATGATTGGAGATTTATTCTGAGAAAGAGAGCGTGAGTAGGATCTCATGGATGTATCAAAGTTTCAGCAATATCAGAGATCTTGACGGAAAAAGTCTCGGAGCTTCAGAAACCCTAGTTTCTGAGGTGTACGCGGGCTGTAATGGGCCAAGGCACGTACATACGTGGGCTGTATGAGGACAGGGCGCGTACAGTGGATAAAATCATGGAGATTTGTGCTTGAGATGATGACTAGCAGTTGAAGACTGAAGCAGGTTCTAGATATGCATTCTATGGGCTTAGATCTGTCACTGAGACACTGGTATGGTTACATTATTGTCTTGATGGATAGTATTGATTGTTGTGTTGTGAATTCTTAGGGCATTCTTGGTATGGATGTTGTGATGTGGTTTATGTTGGATGATGGAGTGAGCAATATTCTTGTGATTCAGTTGTGATATGACTGCTATGGTATACTAGTTGCTTATACATGATTGATTTAACATTCATATTGATTGGTTGTGGAGCATGAGTAAGCTATTGGAGAGCTTGGAATGTGTTTTGATTGGCTGGTGGTCAGTTTGGACAGTGAGATATAGAAGAAAATGATAGATTGGTTGCAAAGGATCTGAGTTGATATTGAAGAGAAAATCCTAAGAGCTCAGAAGTGACATGCAGGTTGTTGTATACACTGTCCACATACATACGCGAGATGTAGTGAGCCAGGGCGCGTACACACGCAGGTTGCACCACTGACAGGTTGCATACCTATTGTAGATTGATATCTGTTGAGGATTGTTGCCTCATCTTAGTTGGTGCTGAGGATGTAAGATGAGTCTTGCATGATAGAGTTGGTGCTCTTGTAGAGTTGTACTCTATTCAGTTGTTGCTGAAAAACCCCAAGGATTATAGTCCGTAATAAAAATAAAATTGTACATACATCTTGTGTTCTTTTTGTTCCTTGTGGTGATGACTTGTTGATGATATGTTGCTGATATGTGTTCACATCTAACTAGTTATAAATGACAACAATGAGTAATGAGTAAAATGTTGAATGCTAACTAATGAGTTTTGTGTAAGAGGGAATTTTTGGGAAAAGAGCCCCACACTCATTCACGCCCCCTCTAAGTGTGGTAGGTGTGTCCAACAACCCTCAAGGTAATGGATTAGCAGAGTCTTCCATCAAAAGTCTTGTCAGAACCATGAAGAAATTGTTAACATAGAATAAAAGGTCATGGGATACCAAACTGAAGTTTTCTTTACGGAATGATAGGATCAACACTAAGAAATCAATTGGAACCACTCATTTTCAGTTGATCTATGGGATACATGCAATCCTTCCAACTCAAATTGGTTTTTCAGTATTAAAATTTATGCAAGAAGAGTTAGAAGTACCAAATGACATTCAAAGGAGAATTTTCCAGATCATTGAAGTTCAGAAGAAGAGGGAAAAGTTGAAAGAGGAGACTGAAGCCTATCAGAGTAAGGTCAAGGTATCATTTGACAAAAAGACCAAAAAATACATTTTTAAAGCAGGATATGTCTTGCTGAGGTGGGATGCTAGAAGAGAGGACAAATCCAAACGTGGTAAGTTTGATAATTTATGGTTTGGTCCTTTCAAAATAGCCAAGGTTTTGAATAACAATACTTTCCTCTTGCATAATTTGGATGATACTGAAATCATTGGTGGCCCAGTAAATGGGAGGTTTTTGAAACACTACTTCTTTTAACAAGACATGATGCTTCAATCCATACATAGTTTTCAATTTTAATTTGGTGCATTTAAATAGATCAAATAAAGACTCCAATCCCAATGGAGACACTAGCTTGCAGTTAGCTATTTCTTTTGATATTTCAGTATGCAAGATTGATCTGAAATAAAACAAGGATTAGAGTAGTTGAAAAAAACCAGAAAATAGGTGGATATTAAAAAATGATGGAGAATGAAAGGAAGGCATTGGTATGCATAAGTTCTTAATGTTTTATCATAAAACATTGCCCCCATAAGGAGCCAATGTTAGTCCTCAAACTTAATATAACCTATTATCCTTGATTTTTATCCTATGCTATAATTACAAACTCATTCCTACCTTTTCAATTCCAATAAACCCCTTCTTGATTATAGCCTTGTTTGTATTAAGTGCTTTGCCCACTTCTCTTTTAGGATTTTGGGTGTTTTTTTCTTTGCTTCACTGTATTTTTATATGCTTTTAGTAAGATTTATTTGAATTTTAGACATTTTGAGTGTGTCTCATCAGATTTGGAGCCAATTTCTAGTTTTATCCAAAGTTTAAATTAAAGACAAAGACGCTACAAGAATGGCGCCATTCTTGTAGCACACAAATCATCATTGTCTTTGAATGTGTTTAAATCTAGAAATATTGTGTCAGCAGTTAACAAAAATCATGCAGAGAATCGAGCACCATTAACTATTATGATCAAATCATGATTTTGATCTGGGTGATGATTTAAAGAGATCGAGTTTGTACCTGTCAGTTCTACATCCAATCAAAGGTTTTGGGCCACTATTTCAATAATGTAAAATTATGATTTAATTTGTAATATCTATATCATTGTCTAAAAATATTTTGTAGATGAAGAAATCTCTCCATACCATTTGACTGTTCAGGAATTTCTAGAAAGCTTATCAAATTGAAACCCTAGCGTCTTCAAGTTGAAAGAGGTTAAAATCAAAGTAATGTCACCTAAGAAGAGTGGTATGGCTAATCGTTTGGAACCAATTGGAGGTGAATTTCTGGAAGCATACCCCAAAATCATGCAAAAGTTCATCAATGCAGGTTGGTACCATTTCTACTGTAATTTGCAGGGTTACCAGGAGGAGGTTTCGATGTTGTTTTCCCAAAATTTTGATGGTTTCAAAACTCAGGTGGGAAGAGTATTAATCCATGTTACAGAGAATTCAATTGGGTTGGCTTGTCATTTACCTGTGCATGGGGAGAGATGGTGGAAGAAAGGTGAGCTATTTGTAGATCTGTACAAGCATTTTTTTCTACCAGAGCATCACGATCATGATTGGAGTCAAGGAATCCTAACTAAATGGTTAAAGGAAGAATGGAGGGATGTTTTGACACAAAACAAGAGAAACCTAAAGTTTCAAAAGAAAAGGGTAAGGATTTTTCAAAATTGAAGGAAGTCTCCCCTATAGCCAAATGAACCAGATCGTGTAAGTGGAAGCTTCAACTACAAAAATAAGCAGAAATTCAACAAGAAAGCATAAGATTTCAGTTGACCTAAATCAACCTGCACCTGAGGAAGGCTACGAGGAATGTAAGACAGAGACATGAGATAAATCAAAGCATAAAATCAATAAATTGAAAATAGTTATCAAAAAATTGAAATAAGAATATTTGGCACTTGAACACTAGAATGCCAACCTACAGGAAAAGGTGCATAAGCTGAAAAAAAAGAACATAAATCAACATGAGTTCTCCAAGAAAGTGAGGAATATGAATATAAAGCTCTATTGGAACAATGTAGTTCTTAATACTAAGCTAAAACAAGAACAAACCAAAGGACCATCTTCTATTCAATAATGAAGATCTCCAAGCTATGTCAACATACAATTTTAATTTTTGTCAACAAGAATGACAGTTGTAGATGTATCTGCATTAAATAATTCATAAATTTTGATAACCTTATAAATCTATTTCCAAAGGAAATACAAAGGTTGGTTACTTTGCAGCTAGAGGAAGAATATAAAGGTGCAACTTGTGCAATACATGAGGAAGTTTTGCTGACAGATTTTAGTAATCTTCTTTCATCAAGGTGTTGAAGCAGTTCGAGCAACTAAGCTCCCATTTGCAACTATATTACAAATCATTTCCTTATACAGGTTTAAAGACGCATCTCAACAAACAATTGTAATAACCCTACTTTACGGGATCTTAATGATTTTGAGATCAAGATTAGTCAAAGAATCGAGTTATTTCCCTAAAGACTAGACTCTTTAGATTGTAATGTAACAAATATAATAGGATATGTTTCTTAGATGTTATCCAAGAATTAGGATCAGATTGGAACTACATCTAGATAATATGATCTATTGAAACCATTTTGGGTGTATAAAAAGGAGATCTGTTGACATAATTCAAGGGTTGGTGTGGTGGTATTGGAATACTCTGCTTCTGATTGTAAATTCTGGGACTTATTTTATTTTGCACTTAATGGAAAAGGCTATCTAATGGTTAGACTATCTCTCCTTGTTCTTAATTATTTCTTTTCTTACTTGAATGCATGCTATCTTTTTCTAAGAATTGTATATATCTTTTTATGTTTGTAATCCAGTGAAGAGTTTACTGATTGCTTGCTCATTACAAGACTTGTTTTTTGAGTATATTATTCTTGTTTCTGAATTATATTTAGGATCATGAATTTTCCTATGTGAGTGAATAGATTGGGAACTTGCATATATATTTCTTTTCATGATAAATTCCTTTATCCGACTCATCATATTGGCTACCATTGACTAAGCAAGTGTGATAGGATTTTATTTTGTGATCAGAGATTGATATTGTCCTTTTCATCCATTACTTGATCCACAAAACAATCTCGAAACCCAAAATAGACTTATAATCATAAACCATTGCAATAAATGAGGTGCCCTAGATTTCCCTTAGTAGTTAAGGAAAACTTTAGGGACTAACAATTGGGAAAACTAAGAAACCATGCATGCGAAATAACCTGATAGCCGAAAGACATGATGGTCGGAATTTTATTGTTGTAAAACCACAAAATATGTCAACCTAATGAGGCGAGCCCAATAGAATTGTGGGCTACGAGATTCAAGAACATCAATGAAAATATTTGTCTTGGCAGTCCAAAAGGGAAATCCCAATAAGATTGCAGCCTTCGGGTATTGAGAAAATATGTAGGTATGGTGAAATATCATTCTAACGAGGAAATTCCAAAGAGATGAGCCTAATGGGATTGTAGGAAATTATTCTCATAAGAGTTCGTTGGAAATTTCCATGTGACATGTCGCTGGGAAATATCGAAGAGAAAACCCCGATAGGCTTACAGGCTACGAATTTCGGGAAAAAATGTAAGGGAGGTAGATTGACATCCCGATGTGGAGAGTCTGAATGGGTGGATCCGATATCCTTGTAGGCTTCATATTTGGGGGATTAATTGTGATAATGGTAAATTAACTTCTTGATGAGGATATCCTGATAAGGTATGTACGATGGTTGGATCCTGATATGGGTCAAGGTTCTGATTGTGGATCAGGGATCCATAAAATAATAAAATATAATAAAATTTAGATCTGAAATAAAAATGAATAGAAAATGTACATGGCGATAAAAGAAAATTTAAATGGGGTTTAGGAAAAAATGAGGCTTAATTCCGAATGATGGATTCAATGATGATAAAAATCTGGTTAGATAAGAGTTTGGTCAAGAGGAACAATATTGAGGGATTCCCATATGCATTTCAAAGTTGAAGCGATTAGGTAAAGAAATATGGATTTTCCCAAGGCACACTTGAGGTTTTCATCTCTTTTTTTGAATTGGAGGACTCCCTACTCTTGAGTTTCCCGTATTCTGTTACCAAATGCACATGATCTTCTGTTTCAAAAATCTGGAGGACTTGAAACATCTTCAGCATCTTGTGAAGAAAGTGACTCTGCAATCCTATGACTGCAACCACAGAAAAAAGATACTTGTTAGTACACTATAAAATTTAGATTCTTTCCCCTTTCCATTTTACTAACAATTCTATGAAAAAGAGTTGGTCTTGTTAAAAAATGAGGAAATAAAAAGAAGGAATTTCTTGGAAGCAATCATCTATGATCTTGGCCTCTTATGAATAATATGTTGTTGTAAACAAATGTCATGAACGATGCATTTATCTAATCTCAAACTCTTTGAGAAGATTAAAGATCATTTGATTCTAGTTATGGATTTTAAACTGAGGAATCTGATTAACATGTGAGGTATTCAACATGAATATGAGGGTAGGAGTTACACGATTCAAATCAACAATGTGCCAACCATTCAATTCTCAATGATGTAGTTGTTGTTTTTTTTAATAATCTAGTTTAAGAATGTAGTTCATTTCAATTTGCATTTGACTTAACCATAAACAAGAATGTTGTAGCAACCGAGATCACAAGAAGAAACACCATGCACAAGAACACAATAAGTATCTTGGGAAACCCTTCTCAACAAGGGAAGAAAACCCAGCCAAATCCTTTGCTATATTATTCAATAGAAATACCTTCACCACCAAGATAAACCCTAGCACACAAGAGGGTGCTCAAACCCTAGAACTCTAGCGCCCAAGAGAGGTGTGCACTTTTCCCAAGTAAATGTACTTGCTGAAATTTCCAAACTCACATGAAAGATATGATTCCACAATGGGGAATATTCCTTTACTTATATTAGACTTGTCCTATCAACATAAGTGTCGATTGTCTCAACATGGACGACCTCTCTAAGTCACATTATAATTATAATTATAATTATTATAATAAATATTAACCAGATTAATTATCTTTTACATTTATTATTAATCACATTAAGGTGGGGCCGACCTGTAGCCTTTACATAAAAATTAGGGTTATAGGCAGGTCTAACTCTTGAACAATATATAGCAAAGGATTTGATACACCCACTAGTGCTCATTCACTAGGGGCACATCCATAGGGATGTCATATCTCTGGTTCACTGAATTACACAGAAGAACAAGATCTTCACATTTTCACATGTGCTCGTCCATAGGCACGTCCACTCTAAAAATATTCTTTCCCACTGCCTCACACAGGAGAATCATCTGGAGTCTTCTCGTCAACTTTGCTGCTCAGAGGAGGCTAATACATCATCTTCATTTTTGTTCACATGACTATGCACCCAACACTTTGGGATTTCACACGTTCACCTTGTGCTCAACCACATGCATGTATAACTCAACATATCTCCTTTCCCACTAGATAATCATATAGAGTTCTCATCAACTCTCTGAATGGAGGAGGTCATCTCTACATTCCTAGATTTGTCTCAGGTAGGAACCACGTACCCTTGTTAGGGAATTTCTCTCAGGTTTGTAAGTTGAGAGAAAGACTCACATAGCTTCAATGATCCACATCTCACAGGTTTGTAAGCTGGAGAATGTCTCACATAGCTGCAATCATCAAAAATCCCTCTCAGCTAGGGAGGCATTCTTCATCATTCCAAGTCTCACATGGATGTACTTTGAATTTTTTCTTTGTTGGAGTCATCAATACTCCCTCTCAACTAGGAAGGCATTCTTCACCAAGTTGGTTTGGTGAATATGTCGGCAATCTGCTCATGTGTAGGAAGGTACTGCATGTGTACGATTTTGCTCTGCATCATATCTTTGATATAAAGACGTTTCATCTCATTGTGTTTCGATCCATTAGGAAACACTGGTTTATCAAGGAGATTTACACACGATTCTTTGGTTATCATCATAGGATCCATCTCATGGTCAAGTAAATCTATCAGAAGCTTGTGAAGCCATATTTCTTCCCACATTTGATTCTATATACTCTGCCTCTGTGGTACTCAAGGCCACAGACTTTTGTTACCTGTTGCATCAGGAAAGCATGGAAAACTTCACGGTAGAACAACAACCAGATGTGCTCTTTCGGTCCAATATACTTTCTTCTCAAACTGAATCGACATATCCTGCAAACCCAAATTCATACTGGAGGCATATCTCATGCCATATCCAACTGTGCCTCGTATATATATCAATACATGTTTTGTTGTTGTATAGTGAGTCTTTCTCACTTGACTCATGAAATGACTAAGCACACTCACTGCATGGCATGAATCAAGTCTGGTGTTTAACCAGATACATCAATGATCCAATCAGCCATGGATCAATCTCGTATGAATCATCATCACTCATTTTCTTCAAATCCATTACCATTGGAGTGGGAATGGATTTGCATTCTTTCATACCGAACTTATTTATTATTTTCATTGTATATTTTCCTTGACTCAAGAAAATATCATCGGTCCTCTGTCATACTTCTTGTCCCAAGAAGTAGTGCATCATACTCATATTCTTCATCTCGAATTCAGAAGTCAAGGATTACTTATATCCAACAACAAATATTTATGAATAAGTCATCAAAATACGGCTCTCGTCACCAACACTGTAATAATATAGGTTTGGATCATCAACACTCTTGCTGAAATCTAAACTCATCAAGAATTTCTCTATCTGATATAGTTTCCAACTCATGGATAGTAGAATGGATGGAAATGTATCAGGTTTACTGGATCAAGTGTCTCATCATAGAAAACTCCCTCTTTTTGTGAGAAACCTCTGGATATAGATCTCGTTTTTTTATTTCTCGACACTTCCATCATCTGCATGCTTGATCTTATAGATCCACTTGGAAGTTACCACAGACTTCCCTTCTGGTCCCTGGATAATATCTCATACATCATTCTTTAAGATATACTGGTATTTTTTTGTTATGGAATCTTTCCATACATGTTCTCCTGTTGCTTCTCTAAGACAAGGAGGCTCAACATCAATGAAGTGGCTCATGACTAAAGGATAGCTCTAAAATATAATTTGCTTTCTCGGGATGTGCCTTGAGGGGCTTGTATGTTTCTCTACCTCTTGCAGAGTGAGTCTAGGTAGGCCTTTTATTCCCTACTACAATATCTCTAAACATATCAGCTAGAGCAACTGGATCAACTGGAATAGTGTATGTCTCCATATGAACCGCTGAAGGGGGAGAAGGCATTGTCTCACTGTCAATATCCATCTAATATTCTCTGGATCTTTGAAAGACTATCTCTTTTTCAAGGACAACATTTTCTGCTTGTCTCAATCTATCTCTGACCAGGGGTGTCGATCTGGAATGTTTTTTTTTTGAAGATTCATTGTATCCATTCTTTCTAAAGGATCTATCTTGTACTTCTTCTCCTTGGGTACATGAAAATACACTGGGCACCCAAATAACTTGAAGTGTTTAATCTCAGGCTTCATTCTGGTGAAGAATTTTTTTCTGCACATATACTGTGTCATGCATGCTTTTGCCCATGGAATCCTAGAAGGATTCTGATCATGCATTATAGTATTAGTTTTCTCAATGATGGTTCTATTCTTCCTCTTTCTCAAATATTTTTGACTCCCTCTGAGTCAAGTGACTCCCTATGAAGGATAAGCATCTTCTTTTCTTGTTAACTTATCAGGACCAAGAAAAAAAAAAAGAACCAACACAAGAATATCTCCTAAAGGAGAATAATGAGTACATCTCTAGAATCAAAACAATTTAAGGAATGTTTTCACAGCTACAACACATACTTGTAGTGTAGAAAAATTATAGAAATATAGTTTAGAGGAATGGCAATTACAACAATCAAACCTAGAGTATTTACTTTGAGTGTGTTGTTCCTATGAATACATTGAGATCCCTCTTGATCCATGACTTCAACAAAGGTTCCTTCCTCTTGCAATTTCCCTCATGACAATGATACAAATAATATAAACAAGTGCATACCTGAGGATGCTGATATGATTTCTCTAATGGCTCTTGGATGATCTCTATCCTCTGAGATATTTATGAAGAATATAGTCACAGTGTCACATTTTGTCATCTTTGTTATTTTGAAGCTGGCCCTTCAATGTCAGGGCTTGAGTAGGTGATTGGCTTCCTTGTCCTGATGTCATCTTCCTTCCATTCATTGATAGATATCTTTGGTAAACCATTTTTTATTACCCACAATCGGTCTTCCTCTAAATTCTTGTATTCCAAGTACTTGAAGTTTCTTGATCCATCAAGCTTATCTTTCATCATAGTTTTTGTTCATCATAATTTTAGATTCTTCACAACCCTTTGTCAATTGGGCTAGAAAACCTAATGGCTAGGCTAGGCTAGAAATTTAAGGTTTTAAAAGATAGTAGAACACTGGTGAGCTAAAGATCTCCTTCAATGAGTTGTATAAATCTTGATATTGAAATTTCTGCAGAATTTAGCAAAACCCTAGGACAAAAATTTCAAAATGCCCAAAATTTTGATCTGAAGCTTGCCAGAGGTGCGTTGAAGGAGGTCATAAACTCCTATGCCAAAATTAGCCCCAACGTCCAAGTATTAAGGGTTGAAATTGAGAAATAAGGAGGGTCGTACGAAATTTGTGGGAACCCTAGGAGGGCTGTACGGTTTCTATAGAAGGTGAGCTAAGACTTGGTGGATGCTTGTGTAATGGGCTCTTTCAAGACCTATTCTCTAATACCCTATTTTTTTTTTAAATAATCTAGGTTAATCCTGTAGTTCATTTCAATTTGCATTTGACTTAACCATAAACAATAATGTTGCAACAACCAAGATCACAAGAAGAAACACCATGCACAAGAACACAAGAAGTATCCTGGGAAACCCTTCTCAACAAGGGAAGAAAACCCAACCAAATCCTTTTCTATATTATTCAATAGAAATACCTTCACCACCAAGATAAACCCTAAAGCACAAGAGGGTGCTCAAACCCTAGAACTCTAGCACCCAAGAGAGGTGCACACATCTCCCTAGAAAATAGAAGTTATTAATAAATTTTAAATTTACGCTATGTTTTAGAGGCCGTTGCTTACTCAAAAAGGGAGATGGAAGTGAAACTATTGATGTTGCGACCTTGAACCAAAAAATGCAAAAATGGAGGAATGTTCAATTTTCAATTCAATGAACTCTAGTTACAGTAGGGAGAAGGTATTTCTTTTGAAGTACAACAAGCTACTAATCACAATTTCTTATATCTGAATGAACACAATTCCAAATAATCATGAACCACAAAGTTTCCAATTTTTGTCTTTGCAAATGATTCGAATGTAAAAATTTTCTTATAAGGGACTACTAAAAGAACAAATGAATTCAATTCTTCCTTTCCAAGAAAAAATCAGAGATGTGGTAACGAAAGGAGAAATGCAATCCAAGAAAATCAAGACACTCTCAACACCATTCCCAAATCAAATTCATAATGTAGACAAAAACGAAAAAGACAAGAAAAACTCTTGACATAAACAAGAAAAAAATGTTTCTTAATCAACAACCAATTTGACAAACAAAATGAATCCAAAACTTAGAGCAAACCAAATACCCTTTGTCAAACAAGCACTCAGATCAGGATCTGAGATTATATCCTTGTGACAATGAGAAAAAGTAAAAACATACTAGAGATTATATCCATCCCTAGTATGGTCGCCAATTTTGTTATGGGACTTAACAATAAATGAAGACATAAACAGATCTCCCTGGATCCACCTAGATCTAGAACAAAACAAAACATAATATGATGCTTTCCCTAAGCTCTAATCATTGAGTTTAGTATTTAACAAGAGATGAGAAACATACCGTTTAAATATCGCTTCCTCTTGTCGTTTTCATCCTAGCTTCACTCCAGTGCTCCTGTGATATTGGATTTGCAAGGGAACACAAGCCAACCAAAGTGAAAGTAATATAATATACTCAACGAGAACTTATGCATGTGATCAAGGAATCATACAATAAAGCAAAGTGAGTTTTATGGGAAAGAAACATATCACTGTATTATAAATAATGAAAGTGGAGATTACAACCAAAGCCTTGATGTTGCAAGGTCCCTTTCCGATGACCCTTTGCTCCAACACACACACTTTCTCCAAAATTGAATGAAGAAGATCCACATTTAATTGATAAACTGAAATGAAGCTCTCAAGTATGAATTGAAACAGAATTCCTCATCCAATTCTTAGCCTATTCAATAAAAATCTTGCTTGAATCAACCATCATTAACCTTAGCCTTTTCCATGACAAATCCCTCTTTATATAGGGGAAAGAGAGATGGTTAAATAGATTAGGATGATCCCACCAAATAGAGAAGCGAGTAGGATCCCAACCATATAGATGCCACCTCATCTTCTAGAAGATTACCTTCTAGAACTTTCGTGAAACTTGACCTTTTCTTAGTCTTTTTACATCGTCGCACCTTAGCAGTAGAGGAGCCCGTGGAGACGTCACAAACTAGTTTTAGGGCAGAGTGCGACGATTAGGCATTGTCGCACCTTTCTTATGGTGTAGCCTTCGACGACCTTCCTTAATGGGGTTTTTAGAAGAGAAAGGTAGTCACTTTCCTCATGGAGAAAAGGATCTTTTTGGGAACATGAACAAATGTTGTCAATGGATCACTATGATGACCAAAATAATGTGTAACAAAATTCCCCCCAAAGTATGAGGCTGGAACTCGTGACAGCTGAAATACTTTGTAGAATGTGTGTGTCGGAAACAAAGAGCGCACCATTCGAGAACCTGCAAACAGTCAAGCATCAACATAATAATATACCATTGTCTGAGGTAGGAATTCCCATACTCAGATTACAAAACGTCAAATGAGTCATGTCCACCAAATATACACCGTGGATCCATGTCAACGTGAAACCGACATAGACACCTAGAATACAATGTGTATCTATGCGCTAAAATGACCCAGATTCAGACATAGCCATGAGACATACAAAGTGGATTTATGTGTCAATAAAAATCATGAATACTCCATCATAGCCTGGACTAGAATGGTATGATCCATGGTCTTCAACTCTAGTATGAATCTAACCATGCGATTACAGGTGATGAAGTTGAACATTATAGAAACCACTTGATTACCGGTCATTAATGAAAACGAGGGTGAATAAAGGAGTTGAATTCGAACACTCGAGGGCATATTCCAATCAGGGGCCAATGATGTGAACCCACTGTCAAAAGTGAAGAAACCTGCCATTGAGGCATGCCGGCTCTAAGGCACTGAATGATTTCTAAGTCTTTTTCCCTGATAATGAGCTGAGGTCAACATGAAAAGACTCATCATAGGAGGGCCTTGATGTATCCCCCATAAATGACATGAAATAAGTAACAAATTTGAGATAGATCAAAGTATGAAATGATTCGAAATTTGCATAGGGAAGGCCAGAATTTTAGAAAATTTATAACTGCAAATGGATGACTTGATAGGAGGCTTATTAAGGTTGGACTTCTCTTGAACACATGAACGAAACGACAATGGTCTTGGAAGTATTGACTCTAGGAGGACCCAACATATGAACATGTGGATGATCAAATGAGAGACAAATGGATTTCCCAACCTGGATACAATGATGAAGGGTGGTGTCATGTTCAAGAGCGACTATTAATGCCACTAACATGGATACAAAAACACATTTCTTTCCCAAATTCCCCCCCACCATTTCTAGCGAGTACCTCTTTATTTTTACGCAAGCTTGAGGAGGATAATGTATGCTTGTTGATGTAAGCTCATCCTTCGGATGAGTCCCTCATAGTACTTTTAACAAATCCTAAGAATGAGTGGTTTAGTCCCATATGAGTCTTTCGATGTTTGTTTAACGAGTCTAAAGAGAGAAAACTCGAGGGTTTTTCATGTTTAGAGATTCTGAAAAACACTTAAAGATGACTCCACAAGTTCATTTTTCGTAAATTAATCCGATGAGACCGAAAAAGTGATAACCTACCTCTCATCAAATGTTTTCTTCAAATGATCAAATGATCAAATGGCTAAATGATCAAACCTTAAATCCAAAAATCTAATTAGTATCATATATTATCTTAAGAGCCTCAATGGAATGTTACCCAGGTTTTCTAGATGAGGAGCACTGATGCATTATAGGGGTCATCCTAGGTTACTCAAACTTGACTTTCTGATGCCTTAATATCATGACCACATTGCAAGACCAACCTTCAATTGACTTTTCTCAACCATACCATGTAGTAATATCTTCTTATTTTGACTTAATTGTGGAAAAAATTCGATCTACTTTGACTAAACTAGTGCCTTTATGAATTCAATAACACTGCTTCAAACCAAAGTATAAGATAAAGCATGAAGTCATCATAGAAACAAAGAAGTTAAATATTAATCAAACATAAGCTCAAAAGTGTCAATATGATTAATGGGTACAATATTTCCAAAGAAATATTTACAAGAAGTACGTCAACGAATAAAAGAAGCATTAAAACAAAGACCAATTGAAGAACAACAAACAATGCACAATCAACGAAGATATATTGAGCAATGAAAACCTCCTCAAAGATAAACAATCATTAAAGATACAAAAACCCCTAATCCCATAGGTAGTCAAAGAATATACAATAGTATCACAATAGTAATAGATTAGGCATTAGAGCTAAGAATTTTGGTGGGGGGGGGGGTGGCTTTCCTTTTGCTTATAAAAGAAAATTAAAAAGGGGGGTTGTGGCCACAACACATTCATATCCTTGTTTTTTTTTTTTTATGTTGATTGAGTAGGTGATATTGATGTGTGGTGCTTTATCTTTGTATAGATGTTGTCTCTTGGTTCTAGACTAGTTTGTTGGTGTTCAAAGATGAAATAGTGAATATATGTCTCCTCCATTGAAGCAGAATATGCTAGTGCAACTCATGCTGGGAAATATCTTGTTTGGATATAGATGATTCTTGGTAAAGTAGGTCTCTCTTAATGACCTCCTTCACCTTGTTTTGTGACAATTTGAGTACCATTAAGCTTATTCATAGTCCAGTGAATCATTACACATATAAACACATGGAGATACGGAGGAATTACATTCATCATATCCATGCTCAAGGATAGTTTGTGCTAGCATTTATTCCTTTCATAGATCAACTTGTAGATATCTTCAATAAATCTCTTTCGAAGCTTACCTTCACTAGTATATAGATACATATTGACATAATAGATATACCATTAAGGGAGGGAAATATGATGTATTGTAATGTATTATCTTCATTTATCCTTGTTCAGATTAAGGGGGGGTGTTGAGATCATGCATTTTCTCTTCACTTTAGGACACATGTCAATTTATTGTACTAATTATAGCTTTATGTAGATTAGATATGGGTAAATAACTAACCTAGTTATTGCACTTTCTATTTCAATCTCTTGGGGTTAGTGCCCTAACCCTAACAAATGTGTATAAATACAAAGATACACTACTCATTTGTATGATCTCATTGAAGTCAATTATTCATCCTTTGCCTAAGGGAATCTCTA
Organism: Picea mariana; assembly: GCA_032191745.1. NCBI lineage: Eukaryota > Viridiplantae > Streptophyta > Pinopsida > Pinales > Pinaceae > Picea > Picea mariana. The sequence continues at coordinate 16,583 of JASDQU010819968.1, forward strand.
AACAATTCACTTTACGTGTATTATTTCACTATATTTGTGTGGTTGATCATTCTTAGATGAATATATGGTATGTAAAATTATTTCTTGTGATATATATCAATGGATGCTATAAACCTACTATTTTAATGACTAGATTAGGTTTTTTTGAAGAAATTACTGTTGAGCACACACTTATACTGAGAGGGGGGGTGAATCAATATAAGAATTTTTTTTTTAACATTTTCAAACATTCATCAATCATAGGGAAACAATCATATATGAAATTTATTAACTACAAAACATGGAACACAATATTTACGTGGAAACCTTTTCGGGAGAAAACCACAAAAAATCTCTTTATTATTCTTTGTAGGACCAACCTACTAGAAACACAAATCCACTGGTACAAACCCTGGTAGGCACCAACCTAATCTTATAGATATCTGTAGACACCAATCTACTAGAGACACTAATCCCCACCACTAGGCACCAACTTAGTAAGATACACCAATCTCTTTGTTTGAGTGGCACAAACCTTCAAGTTACAATTTAGTACATACAACTTCTTCATAAGATGATAAAACTCACATTACCTTCATTGAGTATTCTTGCTACTTCTGCCTTCACCATGTTTGACCAAAATTTTAATTTCCAAATGAAATTTATGGTAACTTTCCCAAAGCTTGTTGTTTTTGGCATCTTTGACCAAGAACGAAATTGTACCGCATGCCAAATATCCAATTTTGTTAATATGATTATGAAATTTTTACCTGAGGTACTTCAGTATGTCTCCTTAGATCCCTAAAAAATTCATAGTTTGAAAAGTATTAGAACAAAATTTATAGAGAAAATTCTAATATGACTCGTTTAAAATTTATTCCAGGACCATTCAAAAACCCTAAATTCCATAGGGTATATCTCAAAAGGTATGAAAATTTCACAGTATGAAAAGTCCCAGAAAATAAGTTATAGCTAAAATGCCAAACTAACCTGTTTGAAACTGAGTTTGAGGACTATTCAGAAACCCTAACTTCCACATGGAATATATGAGAAAGTATAGTGAACTAGCATATGATATTTTAACCATATCTACCACAAGATTTGATCCAGGAGGATCCTCAGGTCTAGAAAATGCTCAAAAATAAAACTTATTGGAATTAGATGAAACCCATTCTATTTCATCTATCTTGTCATGCTGATTTCTACCATATATTTTTTTTCCTTAAATGGACACTGTATGCGAAAGTTATCACGTTCTCATCAAATTCCCAAACAAGCAAAAAAGTCAACAGTCAAAGTCAATGCTGGCGTCATAAGTATGACATGTGATGTCAACATGATGTCATGATGACATGGAATCATCCGAAGGTGACAAATGGAAGTATAGATGGCCATGTGGAAGGTGACGTGGTCATATGGATGCACACGTGGCAGGTGACCGTGCGGTACGACTTGACACGTGGCAGGTGACTGGGTAGTACAGACTGACATGTGTCAGATAGGTGGTAGGGTGACTGGGCTGTATGGAATGACATGTGTCAGACAGGTGGCAGGGTGACATTCTATACGACAAATGATGTGGTCCAATCACGGGTTGCCACGTGGCCCAATCAGGTGGTGCCACGTGGCACCCTACGGATGACCAATGACGGTTAGGAAAAATATTGGTAAGGGTCGGGGTCGAACTCGCAACCTCTTGGGGCTCCCATGACTTCACAACGGAGGTTGAACACTAGGATACCATATGGGACTTGTTATACCATCCGCAGAGTTTGTTTTTTTTTGAGGCTGGGGGCTAGATCGTCGGACCAGCAGACAACCACCACGCAACCAGGGGGTATGACTGTTATGGGATTTATCAGTAAATGCTAATATAAACAGATCCCCCTAGATCTACCTAGATCTAGAACAAAACAAAATATAATATGACACTTTCCCTAAGCTCTAATCATTGAGTTTACTATTTAACAAGAGATGAGCAACATACCATTTAAATATCGCTTCCTCTTGTCGTTGTCATCCTAGATTCACTCTAGTTCTCCTATGATATTGGATCTGCAAGGGAACACAAGCCAACCAAAGTGAAAGTAATATAATATACTCAACGATAACTTATGCATGTGATCAAGGAATCATACAATAAAACAAAGCGAGTTTTATGGGAAAGAAACATATCACTGTATTATAAATCATGAAAATGGAGATTACAACCAAAGACTTGATGTTGCAAGGTCCCTTTCCGATGACCCTTTGCTCTAATACACACACTTTCTCTAACCTTGAATAAATAAGATCCACAATGACTTGATAAACTGAAATGAATCTCTCAAGTATGAATTGAAGTAGAATTCCTCATCCAATTCTTAGCCTATTCAATAATAATATTGCTTGGATCAACCTTCATTAGCCTTATCCTTTTCCATGAGAAATATCTCTTTATATAGGGGAAAGAGAGATGGTTAAAGAGATTAGGATGATCCCACCAAATCAGAGAAGCGAGTAGGATCCCAACCATACAAACACCACCTCATCTTCTAGAAGATCCCCTTCTAGAACTTTCGTGAAACTTGACCTTTTCTTAGTCTTTTGATATTGTCGCACCTCAGTAGTAGAGCATCCTGCGGAGATGTCGCAAACCAGTTTTAGGGAAGAGTGCGACAATTAGGCATCATCACACCCTGCTTATGGTGCAGCCTGCAACGACCTTCCTTAATGGGGATTTTAGAAGAGAAATCCAACCACTTTCCTCATTGAGAAAGGATCTTTTTGGGAACATGAACACATGTTGTCAATGGATCACTATGATGACCAAAATAATGTGTAACAGAATGCCCCCCAAAGTATGAGGCTGGAACTCATGACAACTGAAATACTTTGTAGAATGTGTGTGTCAGAAAAAAAGAGCGCACCAGTCGGGAACCTGCAAACAATCAAGCATCAAGATAATAATATGCCATTGTCCTAGGTAGGCATTCCCATACTCATATTACAAAACTTCAAATGAGTCATGGCCACCAAATATACACCGTGGATCCATGTCAATGTGAAACCGGCATAGCCACCTAGAATACACTATGTATCTATGCGCTAAAATGACTCAGATTCATACATAGCCATGAGACATACAAAGTGGATCTATGTGTCAATAAAAATCATGAATACTCTGTCGCAGCATGGACCAGAATGGTATGACCCAGGGCCTTCAACTCTATCCTCTCTAAGTACAAATCTAACCATGCGATTACATGTGCTGAAGTCGAACATGATAGAAACCACTTGATTACCGATCATTAATGAAAACCATGAAAAAGTGCAAGGGAAATAACCATTGATGTCAATGACTCCCAAGGTACCTCAATACAATCCATTGAGTGTGAATAAAAGAGTTGAAGTCAAACACTCGATGGAATCTTCCAATCAGGGGACAATGATGTGAACCCACTGTCGAAAGTGAAGAAACCTGCCATTGAGGCATGCATGCTCTAAGGCACTGAATAATTTCTAAGTCTTGTTCCTGGATAATGAGTTGAGGTCAATAGGAAAATACTCGTCACAGGAGGGCCTTGATGTATCCCCCATCAATGACATGAAATAAGTAACAGATTTGAGATAGATCAGAGTATGAAATGATTCAAAATTGGCATAGGGAAGGCCGACATGGTAGAAAATTTATAACTGCAGATGGACGACTTGATAGGAGGCTTATTGAGGCTGGACTTCTCTTGAACACATGAACGACACGATAATGATCTTGACAATATTGAATCAAGGAAGACCCAACATATGAACATGTGGATGATCAAATGAGAGACAAATGGATTTCCCAACCTGGATACAATGATGAAGGGGGGTGTCATGTTCAAGAGCGACTATTACTGCCACTAACATAGATACAAAGACACATTTATTTCCCAAAATTTCCCCCACCATTTCTGGCGAGTACCTCTTTTTTTTTACGCAGGCTTGAGGAGGATAACATATGCTTGTTGATGTAATCTCATCCTTCAGACGAGTCCCTCGGAGTACTTTTAACGAACCCTAAGAAGGAGTGGTTCAATCTCATATGGGTCTTTCGATGTTTGTTTAACGAGTCCAAAGAGAGAAAACTTAGGGGGTTTTCATGTTTAGAGATTCTGAAAAATACTTAAAGAGGACTCCACAAGTTCCTTTTTCATAAATTAATCCGATGAGATCGAAAAAGTGATAACCTACCTCTCATCAAATGTTTTCTTCAAATACTTTTACGAGCGTGAAAAGAACAAGGTCGCTCGACAATCTTTTCATTTTTACGAAGCGTGAAAAGAGCTTAAAGGATACTCCATGGGTTTTATTTTTCGTGTTACCATTACGAGTACGAAGAAATGAAAAAAGTATACTCGGTTACATTCTCATTGATTTATGATCCTGAGAAGGAACAAAACCTAAGCTCATAGTTTTTCCTGAAAAACTCTAAAAGGATTTGTACATTCGACAAATGTATAAAATCAAACCAAAAGACTCATCCTTGTTCAATGCTTCACTCCTAGGTTTTTCATCTACAAAAATCCAAACACTTGCAATGCCATTAAAACATTAGGGTTTAGGTGGAAAATATAAAATAATATAAAAAATAACAATGAAAAAACAAAAAAGTAATAAGAATGGGTAAAAATTCTTTTGACCATTTCATTGTTACTCCACCCAAACTTTGTTCTCAAACCCCCATTTTGCCTCAAGTTTCCACTGCGGATTGTGGGAGGCACGATTAATCTTTTGGTGAGCGGTCTCCGTAGGACAGGTAATTTTCACCTCCTTCAACTTTTCATGGATTCATTTTTTCTTTTCATTGGTTAGAAATGGATTTTTGGGTTGCATTTTCAAGGGTACTTGCGCGCGAAGGCCATCACATGCGGCCTGTATTGTGCCCTGCGATGTCCCAGGGTCGTCGCAGGTGGCCTTTAAGCTGTAGTGCGATGACTTTGCACTGTACAGGCATGCTGGTCTACGACGTGCGCAAAGAAAAAAATGTTCTTAGATGTTTCTGCCAATAAAAAGTTTCCAGGGGAGAGATGAATATACTAATCCCTATTTTATGTTCCATTGCAGGTCTTCATGGTAAAAAATGATGGAATGGCGAGAGAGAGAGCATGAGGAGGAAGATTACATTGTTGGGAATGACCCGAGAATGGTAAATTCCCTCCAGCAGCGTGGACTGCTAAAATTTTTCAAAATCCAGGGCATGAGGGCCCACTTGCGGTTACTGGAATACTTAGTTCACATGTGGGATGTGAACCAACAAGAATTTTGTGTGGGGGCACACATTCTGACGATAGATATCGAGGATATCTATTTCTTGACCAGTTTGTCTCGTCATGGGGCTCGAGTTACACTAACAGGTAGCAGGGGAGGTGGCGATCCCATGAGTCACTATATTAGTGAACATTGCATACCCGATACTCATAAACATAGTGGCAAGGTCGCTATCAGGGATTTCCATGAATTACCACTATGGATTGTCATCTACACTATCATGCACATAGCAGGGAGTGCAACTCCCCACATGGATCTTCAGAGCTATTTCCAGTATGCGCTAGAATGCATGGAGCCCCAAGTTTTTAACTGGTGCGATGGGGTTCTTAGAAGCATGAAAAAATAGTTAACCAAGTGTAGGAATGGTGACTTGAAGCAATTTGGATGTGGTTCGATTTTGGTGTCCTTATTATTAGAGAGGGTCCCATATTTACGCTTGTAGGTAGAGTGGGGTATACCTTCCCCATAGGATCCAAGAATGAAGAGGTGGGTCGACCTCATGGCACGACATGTGACTGGTCCTATCGTCAAATATAATGATGTTTTCTTTGACTGGTTGAGGACCCAGATGCTTATGATAGATGACTATGCCTATGCTGGTGTAGAATTTCGAGGTGACCCAGACTTGGTTCTTCTTGAGGATTCCCAATGGGGGGACATAGGTAAGAAGTACATTTTGTCTTTATAATGTTTTTGTAATTTTTGATATAAAATGTTTTTATGTGTTATTTATTTGATGCCTAATCAAATGATTTTTGAGGATGCAGACGTGGGACCTTACCAACCTCTAGGATCATCCCCCATCCAGAGGTGAGGGGAGAGAGATGATGTAGTAGGAGTATCTGCTGCTGACTACGAGATTATGGAGCAGAATCTAGAGGGGCTTACCATGAACATCCCAGATGCCTCCATCGACAATATTCCGAGGC
>JASDQU010819968.1:22967-35102 GCA_032191745.1 Picea mariana
TATATATATATATATATATATATATATATATATATATATATATATATATGAGGCTTCTACCGGCTTACTTGTTTGTATGTACAAAGTGTGATTGGATTTTATAAAATTCTCAAATTTCTATTGAACACATAATTGGCTAATGCGTCTATTAATGTATTTAGACATCTAGGAATGTGTTGATATTCTATGTAATCAAAATAACGTTCCAAGAGGTGAATTCGTAAATATACCCTTAATAATGTAGGACTTCGAATGGAGTAGACATTGCTCAACTGTAAGACTACTATCTATGAATCGAGTCATACAACAAGATGACTGATTCCGAGTGAAACAACGTAAGTCAATCATTCAATGACTACACCATATTCCACAATATTGTTGGTTGCACGACCAAGGAAAACACCATGTAGACTAATCAATTCATCTGTAGGTGCATAGATTTCCTAAGCAGCAGATGCTAAGTTCTGGGTGCTGCGACTAGCGCCATCAGCGAAGCCAATGTAAGGTAGCGAAGACACCAACATATTGAAACCAAACACAACACAAGGTAAGCAACTGAAGGTTGAAACCAAACAACGAAAAATCACACAAGAGTTAGATACACTAAAAATACAAGCACTCATGCAAAACTGACTTAAGCATAGTACTTATTTAAGTAAAGCCCATTTCTGGGTTCACTCAAAGGGATTCCATCATAATCAACTAGCTCATAAGCTCCCTTCTCCAACACTCATTTGACAATGTAAGGACCTCGCCACATAGCCTTGAATTTATCGGCCCCTAGAAAATCACGATCCTATTCGTAAAGGATAACTAGATCACCTTCAGAAAAAACACGTGGCTTGACATGCTTGTCATATTGGGATTTAACACATTTCTTTTGAGTTTCAATAAATAGGGCGACATTGCGATGGGTTTCGTCTAGTTGCATTAAATACAACAGACACTCTTCTTCAGCAGAGGTATTGGGGAGAATTTCAATGGCCAGTTTCAATGATGGTATTTCACATTCAATCAACAATATAGCTTCGATACCGTAAACTAGCTGGAAAGATGTAAATCTCATGGCAGACTTGGAAGATGTCCGATAGGCCCATAATGCTGAGAACACCATGGTGTTTTAGCTTGTCTTATGAATTCCTATCATCCGTCGAAGCATAGTAATGATAACTTTGTTGATTTCTTCAACTTGGCCATTGGCCTGTGGGTAATAGGGGGTTGAGTTTTCATGGCGAAGACCCAACTTTTCAGTAAGTTCGGACATCATGAAATTCCAAAAATGACTACCGTGATCAGTAATGATAGCTTGAGGGATACCAAATCGAGTAATGATATGATTGAATATGGACAATGCTACAGTTTTCCCGGTGTTATCAAATGTTGGCATCGCCTCAGCCCATTTAGTGAAATAATCCACAGCTACAATGATGTATCCATGCCCCCCGATGGAGTGAGGGTTACATGTCATGAAGTCAATGCCCCATTTAGCGAATGGACCAACAAAAAATACAGGATGTAAGGGAGAAATATGAGATCTTATCTTGTTATTATAAGTTTGGCAAGCATGGAATTTCTGAACAATAGTGATGCAGTCCTTGAACAAAGAAGGCCAAAAATAACCCACTTGTAAGATATTTTGGGCAGTGTCATACCCAGACATATGACCGCCACATGATCCAGAGTGACAGTCATTCAAATCTTTCTCAGCTTCATCGTAAGTTATACATCGTCAAAAAATGGAGTCAATACCGCGACGATAAAGGGTATCGTCGAGAATGATGTATTGTCGAGCTTGATAGCGTATGTGATGACGATCTCTAGTAGATAGATTGGGTTGGAAAGTTTGAGTCTGGAGATAGATAATAATATCTCTGTACCATATTTCATCAGAACTAATCAGAAAAAGGGATTCATTAGGTAAGGAATCCTTTGCCATGTTTTCTGTCTCAGGGGAGGGAAGGTCACATATCAACTCGACGAAAACCAAATATTTCTTAGACTTAGGGCTTTCAAACTCCAAGTTAAACTCCTGGAGAATCACTATCCATTTGGAGTACTTGCCCCCTAGAAATTGTCGCATAAGGATATGTTTCATAGGGTTGCAATCAGAAATAACGGTGGTTTTGCGTAATAAGATATAATGACGAAAACGTTGGACAACTTGAACATCTGCCAAGGCTAGTTTCTCCACATGTAAGTATTTGGTCTCGGTAGTGGTGAGACTCCAACTCAAATAGTATATGACATGTTAGTCATGCAAATCATCCTCTTGGACTAATACCATGGAAATGGTAGAGTCCGAAGCAACTAAGTAGAGGAAGTAATCCCGACTATAGTCAGGGGGGAAACAATAAGGGTGTACGGGTTAAGGAAAGTTTCAAAGATTCAAAGGCTTTGTTAGAAGTATCGTCCCATACAAAATCGTAACCTTTCTTGAGTAGCCGAGTGAATCCTTTTGTCGGTTCAACGTAATTGGCGATGAAGCGACGTAAAATTTTTGCCTTCCCTTGAAAACTTTGGAGCTGGCGTAGAGTGGAAGGAGAAGGTAGATTAAGGATAGCCTCAAACTTCAAAGGATATACATGAATTCCGTGTATAGACACAATAAAACCAAGTAGTCGACCAGGCTCCACACAAAATACACATTTGTGTGGGTTTAAGCGGATACAGTAATAACAACAACGTACAAAAATGGCCCTCAAATGTGTCGGGTGATCTTGGCGATGCATGGAATGCGCCGGTAGATCATCAAGATATGGTTGCAAAATGTGCTTAATATCGTGGAAAGCATAAGACATAGCGCGCTGAAAATTCGCGCCAGTATTCTTGAGACTAAAGGGTAACTTCCGGTAAGAAAAGGTTCCCCAAGGGAAAATTAAAGCGGTCTTGTGTTGGTCCGCGGGTAAAATATTAATTTGATTATAGCCGGAGAAACCATCCATCAAAGAGAAGATTTCACTGTCGGCACAGTCATCGACGATCTGGTCAACGAAGGGGGTCGGGTAATTTTCCTTAGGACAAGCCTTGTTGATGTCCCTATAATCTACGCAAACACGGATGGTACCTTGTTTCTTATTCGCTAGAACGAGATTGGATACCCAATCAGTCAAAGCCACGGGATAAACAAAGCCAACTTTAAGAAGTTTTTCAACCTCAAGCTTGATAGCAGTGTTGAGGAAAAGATATGAAATAATCTTACTCAAGCATTTTCAGACTCTCTTGGCTAAAGAAAAGTATACAGGAATATCACCCTATGTTTATAGCCAACAAAAATAACATCCTAACTCACAAGTATAAATTGCGAGTGCTTAGGATAGTCTTTTATAAAAAAAAAAAGGCTTGCTGCAAATTTACTTTTTATGTAGTTTTATGAACATATCAGTTGCTGAAATGAATGTAAAGATAGAAGTAAAGTCACAAATATGATAATCGAGATAGATGAGACATAAAACAATCCTTTATTTCATTCAAATTCACCAAAGATTCATTTTATTTACAAAATCTCATGCTGAAATTTTGGACCAAAGTCAAACTTAGACATCCCCTATGGAACATACAAAAGGACCTCTGATAGAAAACAAAAAATGAAATCTAAAAGTTGGATCAACTTGCCACATATTGCTTCCCACTCGACTATGCACAATCGCCTTTGTCAGTCATGACAATTAATTCACAAAAAGACAAGTCTACAAAGACTATCAAAGATAGATCAACACCTCTGAAAAAAAAGTGCATGAATGATGTGATTCAACCCTGAATATTGTTGTCTACAATAAGACCCTCCTATCATAAAAGAGAATTAGGATTGTGATGAATAAATGAATGAATGAAAACTGAACTATCTCAGCATAAACTCAAAGAGAAAACCTTAGTATTCTTCTGCTTCTATCCTCCCCTTGTTCCTCCCTTTCCTTTTGCTTTTAAACAATTTAGAATTGGTTGAAGTAGTGGAACCAACTCATTAGTTAAGTTAATTAAAATACCCAACCAAATATTAGTTAGGGGGAAAAGTGATAATCATAATAAAGGTCATAAATAAATAATAACTAGTAGGCGGGACCCCTTGTGACTCCCTTTAGCTCATAACAATCATAACAATCATAACATAACCATTAGTTAAGTAAAACACACCTCCTTGTGTCTCCCATCCACATATTCACATTTGACAATTTAGCTTATGACATTTGAAATTATTTTCAAAAATATTACTCATGTAACCAAAAATAAAACATGATGTCCAAAGTTCCTTGAAGTCAACATCAACAATAGATAAAAATAAAAACTCAAAAACCTGTATTTCCCACTCTGAGATGCAATCTTTCCTTGATTGTTGTTGTCACCCTTCGTTTTTTCTGAATTTTCCTGTGTCTGCACTGAGACTTTAGGCCTAATATCGCTGATCACATGGGAACAATCATCCCTCAAATGCATCCGAGAAGACATGGATTTGTCAGAGCCATTGGAGTGTGAGGAAGGGGCAACAATGGATTTTTCTTTGTCAAGGGCATGGGGGGGCTTAGTTTTCAATCTCTTGCTAGCATGGGAGGATTGCACTGGTGAGTGGGGATCATCTTGGACAATTTGGTTGTTAGGCAGAGGAGTATTCAAGGACACATTAGGCCAGCCACGATGTTTGGAGACTGTCGGGTGGACAATCTCCTGCCATTCATCATTTTCAGGAACCTCAGGTTGCAATGAGTCGTGAGGAGGCACAGGGATACCAAGGGCTTGAGGAAATTGGAAAGGAGGCCTTTCGAGCCTAGTTTGGACTACCCCCTGCCCAATCCAATTGAAAAATACGTCCTGAAACAACTAGCCAAGCTCTTGTGAATCAACATCAAAATGTATGGAGAACCTGGGCCTTCTTGGGCCCCTTTTCCAATTACCTCTCCCTCTGTTTCCTCGGCCATGGCTACCTGAAAAAACTCATTCTTGCATGCATGATTTATTAGCAAATAGTCTTTTAAATAACCATACATGACAACTCTTAAAAATATGAAATAGATTTGGCTTAGCGATGTATCAGAATCATGCAATCCAATCCATACAAATTGTTTTATTTTTTATCAATGAGTAGGGGGTGAATAGAGGGTGTTGGGATATGTTTGGGGTTTGTATTGAGAGAAAAATGATATGATGAGGGGGGAAAAAATGATTACTACTCAAGTAAAACAACAATCAATTGCAAACCTAAGAAAACATCACTCTAATTCACCAAGACACCACTACTGCCAACTGCTTCAACATAGAATTTTCTTGACTATAATCAATTTTATAACAGGGAGTGAAAAATGAATGTGGGAAGGTGATGGGATTGTAATTAACGAAAAAAAAAATGGTGGGGAATGAGAGCGGTTACTATTCACAAAATTAATCAAGTAATCTTTATATTCATTCGGTTAAAAGGAGATTCACCAACCCAACGATCATAGCAATCACTGTGTATTAGCTAGTTCACTGCTCATAGTAGAAAATCTAACACAGTTCCATCAATAAGACAATATGCATTCCACAAAATCTGTAAGGAGTTATGTTCTTATTTATAACAATTCTCAAATGTGTAATAGTAATTATTTTCACTTTGTTAATCATCAAAATAACCACTGCCCACACATTTCTTCAATCATCAAATACGCCCAAATTTGTGTTTCAAAAATTGCATTGAAGTTATACTGTCACTGTAATCAGGCTTATCTTTTAAAATCCATGACATTCCTTAAACATACATAATGGCGGTCAACCAAATAATCCAGATTAAAATTGAAAAAAAAACTGGATCGTCATTTAAACAGATAGAAAATAACCACCATTCCAACACATGCTATGCACAAAATAATTCAATTATGCAAGTGTAATTTTGTCACTGTACACGCCCAATTCCATGTGACTCTAACATGCTGGGCTGTCCATCACGATGAGGTATTAAAAAAATGCCTATCTTCATAAAACAAATAATCGAAATGCAACAAAGTCGTGCTTAAAATCTGTGACTATCTCTGAGTGTGGAAACCAAAACATCCATATTATACACAGTGGGCAGCCACCCAAAAACACCACGATGTGACATTTTCATTTTAAATTTCTACACACACAGTTGCATTATTAACTTAATCCGTCGTGTCGAGCTATTGATATAACACAATATTGCTTCAAATCGATCAAATTGCAACCAACCATGCTGTGTAAAACTCGGGCTTATGCAATCACATAATCGTAATGCATACAATGGATGGATTTTCTATAGTCATCCGGGTTGCAATAACCATTTGGCCCCAAAATAAATCATATTACAATGAACATTTATTCATTGTGTATAAACACCACACACACAAATGCAACATACACAAGCATCATTAAGCAATTGTAACCAATGTCAAGCTAAACATCCAAATAATCCTTAGTGCAAAAATACCGTGGCTATGTATCAACCAATCAAGAAATCATGTCGTGCAACCACACATTGACATGGAGCTATGTTGTGACCTTCTTAAATAAACAATATCGGGTTATCAAACACAAGGATAACAATTATGTATCTGGACTTCCAAATTAACAGTGCAGGGTTATTCATTTTAATAAAACAGGCAGTGACTATATATTAAACCAACACGATCGCCATATGACCAACTGGGCGAGTCTGTACCCAGTTTTGTCGAAAATACACAACCATTCAACAATAACCAAGCAGTAAACCTGACAAGCCACGCTGGTCTTCTCTATCAACCCTCAGACCTGTGGAGTTAAGGGTTTGCATTGTGACCAACACAGGAAAAGCTAGAGATAACTCCCTTCAATGGTGAAAACCTCTGAGACCAACGGTGCATACACAAAGAGAACCACGAATTATTTGTGGATAGGTAATGAATCCCATGACAGGAGGGATATAACAGAGGAGCAAGGCTCCAACTCGAACAATAATAATAATTAACACACAGAGGGTATAACCCTCATGGATATCAATCAAACAACCACAACGCTGAAGTGAAGACATACGAGAAATAACAAAATAAACCACTGCGTAACCTTTAGTGGTGGAAACAAATCAATGCTCAAGACGCAGTGACACAAAGATCTTTCAACCATTAAACCCCATAAAATCCAAAGACTGGACATAGCGATACGAATGTGTGAGGACAACCATCCACCCCAGATCAAACAAAAACCCTCCAACCAAAACAACAAAGGTAACATAGAGCCCTTATGGTTGCTAACCCCCAAGATGACCAATAACACTATGAATTCAAGATTATTGCAAAAAGAACCATCAATGCCTCGTTCCAAAATCACAATTTTACACAGTTGCAATACTTAAGGAAAGCACAACCAATACACCCAAGCCAATAATCATTTCATAACCAGAGTAGGCTCATGAATGGCCAAAACAAGACATACCTGTAATCGAACACCTTAAAACGTGAGTTGGTCGAGCAGTTCCTCTCTGCTAAGAAATCAGAGTATAACCACAACAATAAGTTTGAACAATAGCCCGACTAGGGTGGCGGCCAATGGAAGGAGTAAAGGTGACGTGCAGTAAATGCATGTCGCCTCCATCCAGAATTCATTAACTCATTAGTACATGCCAACAAGATTTTCATTAACACCATTAAATTAAACCCTGCGTTGGAATCTGCATCTATTACTTGTCAAATGCACCATCCACATCATATATCCCATTTGACCATATTACATATCAACCATATAATCCAATAACCATGTATCGAATCATCCAAATAGCACGATCCAGATCAACTTATGCCATAACATAAGCACCATTGCATATCGACTATATAAATCAAGAACATAATTGCATAACTATTAACTTAGTAGCTAGGATAACACCAATCCATAAAAATAAAAAAATCGATGCTCCTAGTATAGTATATAGCATAGTTTAAATTCTTCCCTTTGCATTTGTTGCATTTCTTTTCATTTCTTTCCAATTGCTTATATGTATTGTTGTTTTTTTCAACTGCCTTTTATGTATTATTACTAACATGTCTGTTGTGCAGGTGTCCCAAGAACAGATAGCGATGGTATCAATGAACAAAATAGGCCATAATAACATAAGAACCAATACTTCATAAGCCCAATCCATTGCCAATAAAAAAAATATCTCATTAACTATGTAAGCAGTGTCGAACCTCAACACAACCATCAAATAAGGAACATACCTGATCTCCAATATACAAGGGGGTCCCACCTACTAGAATTATTTAACTTTTATAATAATAGGCTTTAGCAACACTTTGCGGGAAAAACTTCATTGACAATTTTTTAATCGTCAACAAGTAGCAACTTTGCATGGGTGTACTGGGCGAAGTCGTTGCCGAACGAGTTTAGCGTCTGGGTATGTCTTAATTTTGTGCACAATGATATCAGGATCAATACCTGGCATCTCTTCATAACTCCAGGAGAAAACATCATGGAATTCTTGGAAAAGAGATTTATACGTGTGTACCTCGTCAGTAGAACACGAGGCCCCGATATGAACATTCTCCACAACTCCGGGTTTAATGGAAATGTCGAGAGGGATGGTAGGTGAAATGTTGCTTAAGTTACCTTTGTACAAAATATCGTGCGTTGACTCAGGAACGAAAGAAACAACAACAACGGTCGACAGAGTCGAAATCCGTTGATAACTCTCTATGGTGTCACATTCAAGAAAGAGAATGGAGCGATGATGTCCATCATCCTAGGGAGTGTCTTCCATAGACATGATTGACATGATCATCTCATTAGTAGGAAACATCATGTGAAACTAATCAGGTGATGAATCACAGAGAGGAAGAGAGGAGGGGGTTGTCGATTGAATAACTTGGTAAGCGGATTCGACCGGACTTAAGGCATCGTGTCATCGTAACGAGGGTAATACCTAGGGCTAGGTACTACCCATGGGTCATATGAGGCAGGGGTTTCACGAATGGTGGTGGATATCATGTTAATAGAGGCAACAAAAGGAGGGGGAATATCGGGTGGTGGGATTGGAAAAGTACCCATCAAAATTGAATCTTTCAAAAGACCCACTCTGACATTCTCATAACCAGAAGGTGTCTTCAAAATGAACAGAATGTTTCTAGTACGGGAATTAGAATTAAAGACGGCCAGTTGGTCAACAATAACGACCTTTCCTTGGTGTAGGAAAGGTACCAAACAGAAAAGAGTAGACACAACTGCACGCATGGAATCAATCCAGCTACGACCAAGTAAAAGGTTATAATCAAGAGGTGCATTGAAGACCTCAACCTCAACATTGACCGATTTACCTTCCAACGTAATAGACAACGAGGGAAGAACACTGTAGGGTTTAAAGCCTGTACCATTGAAGGCATTTAGTGTATTGTGTGATTCGGTGAGGGTAGGAGAGCCAATGTCTTTCCAACAAGTGATGGACATGACGCAAGTTGAGGTTCCTTCATCAATAAATGTTCTACAGATATTCTTGTTTTCAACAACAACTTAGATTTGAAAAGCTAACTGAGGAGGAAGCCTTGGAATGTGATCTTCCAAGTCAAAGATTATGAGATTAGTATCCGTGGGATGAATTCCATTGATGGCATTTAACATTGCCTTCCGTTGAGCTGGGAAACTTTGAAGGACTTCGAGAGCTGACATCGCAGAGGGTGCTTGCGCAAGGTCTTCTACAATACTGCAGTTTTGGGCATCACAGGCGTGAGGGTTAAATGCATATTTTTGAACAACGCCCTTAGGAGGAGGGAGAAGAAATGTATCGAGACCTGGTCTATCGAGATGAATAGGACCATTGGGAGGTGAAGTTGGGGGAGAAGGTTGAACCAACGAAGGAGGTATATCATCAAATTTATCTTTTGACAAAGAGTAATCTTAGGTTTGAGTTGTGACTACAACTTAGTTCTTTCTAGAATCACTAGTACACATAAGGACATAAGATGAGGCAGAAGGATAAGCTTGGTCATGAATGACGAATTGGGCTTGTTTTTGAGAAAGGAAAGGTTGTGACCAAATGACAGGTGTAGAAGGTTTTCCGCTCCCTTGGAGGAACTTAGTAACCTCGATGCGTCTCGGACAATCTTTCGTGTAATGATCGTCACCACAAATCAAGCAGGGGTAACGAGGCTTACGTTTATCTTTCTCATCAACAGTTTCTGTTTTGGATTTATCAGATTGTGGATTATTACTCTTTTCCTCCTTGTTCTTACCCTTCCCTTTCTTTTTATTTTGATTCTTTCCAGTAGGTACAAATTGAAAAGAATTAACTTTGACAGTCTTATCGATGGAAGGAGAAGGAGTATGAGTACTTTTTTCATTAGAATTATTATATTTGAGTTGGTGTGACTGGCTTGCATTAATTGGGTCTCAACGTGGAAGGTTCCAATCACACCATCAACAACATGAGAAGCTGTTGGAGGCTTTGGGGCTGGGTTGGTGGAAGGACGAGGAGCGTCAGGGATCAAATCATAGAGTGTGCCAGTTTGTGAATAAACAAGATCAAGATACTGAGCACAAATAATCACCTTCTCTTCAGTGACAACACCACCCATGGTGACATCACGAGTGATAGGTCCAATGAGTGATTTGGTAAACCACTTAGTTAATAGTTGACTAGGAAGAGGAACTTTGATTAAACGTATTCTTCTACTCCACTCATGAATGTGATCGAAGATATGAGTGGACGAGGATTGCTTGAAAGAACTCAAAATTTCAGTTCCTGTCTCATATCGAATTAGTAACTGGTAATGTGTCAGAAAGGCCATGGATAGGGTGTTAAAATCATTGAAGAAACCGCGTGGTAATTCGATGTACCATTTTGATGTCGAACCTGTGAGAGTCCATTGGAAAATTTGTAATCTAATGGAGTCATCCATCAAGGAGTTGGATGAACACCACAGATGAAAAGTCATAACATGATTATTCAAATCTTCTCCTGCTCGACCGTCAAATTTAGGAATGTCAGACGGTAACTTGACCGGTATGATGTGCCAATAAGGAGAATGTAAGATAAGATCATTCAAAATCCTAGACAGATCAGGTAAATCCAAAGTGGTCAGGAAAGTCAACTATCGGTTCACTTGTGGAAACTGGTAGTTTTGAGGGGGAAGCCCCGTAGGTATACTAGTAGGACCATAAGCAATATGCAAATAAGGAGACAATCATGACAGATTCGGTTGTGGAGGATTTTGAGGCATATAGCCCGCAAGGTTGGGTTGGGTAGAGGGGTTCCCTTGGAAAGGGACACTAGATGGAATGCCATGACCCCAAGCAAGATTCAAGGAACCTGGATACGGTTGACCGAAGTTAGGGGGTACAAAAGAGTTAACTTGAGGATGTTGTCCCCCAGATAGTTGTAGATTTCCTTGGAAAGGAAGATTCTAAGGCTGAGATTGTAACAAAAGTGTGTTCTGTCAATATAGTGGGTTATGGACTCCAACCTGAGGTTGCCCCCCAAGTTGAGGTTGTGCCCCAATTTTATTTTGAACCCCAAATTGAGGTTTCCCCCCAGCTTGAGGTTGACATCCAATAAGAATCTGGTAACCAGAAGCTAAAAAATGACCGGTGCCTCCAACTAGATTGGAGCCACTAGGGCCAGATCCTCCAAGCAAAGTTTGAGGGGGAACATAAGGTCCTTCGGAGAGAACCTGGTAGGGGTAGGAATAAAACCAACTGTAGCATTACACCCAAGAGGAACAAAAAGTCTAGAACCTCTAGATAGAAACTAGGTAGAGATAGGAACATAAGTATTCATAGCTCTATACCCAGGAGGAAGTGATGGATTTGGTCTAGATGGAAGTGGTGTCCCAATCAGAGCTTGGGAGATCACCACATTTCTGGTAGGAATCATGGTAGCTTGTAGAACCATAGTAGAATGGGCCATATGGAGAGTAGGGATCGAGTGAGAACCAATCAATATTTGGTCTAAAACAGTGGTGGTACTACTGGTAGTACCATTAAAATGGTCTAAAGGTACCGTATAGGTGACAAACATCTCAGGCACTTTTGATGCCATGGGTCGATTAAGAATCGCTCTTATATTTCTGTATAGATCACGTACTATGAAAAGGATAGAACCAGGATTAGAAGCTCCAACAGTGTGAGTTGGGATCCTAAAATATTCACTATGAAAAAGTGGATCCTCTACTCCAGATCTTGTGTTAGGTTAGG
>JASDQU010819969.1:8706-34650 GCA_032191745.1 Picea mariana
AAAAAAAAAAAAAAAAAAAAAAAGCAACAATCACACAAAGAAAATTACAAATCAGTGTATGATAAATGGATATCTGTCAATCCGTTTTGAGTAAAAATGTTTGAAGTTTTTGTTCATTTCTCACACTATTATCTGAATTTGGTCATACAGTTTAGTGAAATCATAGTTTTTTGTTTCTGAAAATTTATTTTTGAATATATAAATAGATTTAGTATTTTAAAAAAATCCTAATATACATAGATAAATTGTAAAATTTTAACAATTCAAATCTACAATTCAAATAGTTTCTAACTAACTTTAACTAACTTTAAAATAAAAATAATCAGAAAAAATTAACAATATCCATTTATCATACATTTATTCTACACCTAGTTGTAACATTTATCCTAGTTGTAATTTAATTTTTTATTTTCTTTATAACTGTTTTGGTTTTCTCCTTTCTAAGCTGAAAAGATAAGTGTAATTTAATTTTTTATTTTCTTTCTGACTGTTTTGGTTTTCTCCTTTTTAGGCTGAAAAGATGTTTCTAGTTTGTTATCAAAATACGACTCATTTAAAGTAGGCTGTAAATTGAACTTTCTCTCAAGTGCAATAACTACAATTCTTTCTTGCTTTTGCAAAATATAGCAGCAGTACTTACATCTTAACTTCAAGATATTCTTCAGCAAATCAAACATAAATGTTTATTAACAGCATTTTTTAGAACCCAAAGGTGAAGTTCCAGATCTTCTTTTTATTAAAATATATTAATATAACCAAAAATGTGTTACATATAGATCAATAGTAAATATATCAAGCCAAAAAACACTGAAGGGGCAGAATGATTTCCTGAATAGTAAATATATCAAGCCAAAAAACACTGAAGGGACAGAATGATTTCCTGCACAGGAGTCGACCATTCGACCTGTACTCTCTGACGAAGCTCGAGAAAATATTAAAGCATGTCAAACTTTTAATTGTAAGGCATTGTGATTGGAACGCTGATGCCTGTCTTGGCGTTCCTCTTCAAAGAGACCGGATTTTGAATTGTTCCATGGGATATGACACTGCCACACATTAATCAAAATAATCTTTAAAATTCCAAATCAATAATTGGAGACGAATATCCCCATACACCAGAGAAATTGGAATAAAGGAAAAAAAAAAATAAGGAGCAAGAAAATAGATAAATCTAAATCTCGAAAACCTGCCCGCTCTGCAATCGATACAATTGATGTAAAACTAGATCAATCTTGAAAACCTGCCCGCTCTGCAATCGATATGAAATTAAATAAATCTAAATCTTGAAAACCTGCCCGCCCTCAATTGATATGAAATTTCAAAGAAGATGAAGACCAGGACTATATAAGAATCGGTTATGCTTGTCGACTGTTGAGCTAGGGTCCTACGGGCTATACAAAAGGCTATATCGTAATCTTTGCCAAGTCGTGCTCGCGGTCCGCCATTGTTGAAGCATTGTTGAAGCTCAACAGACTAAAGTGCAATAAGCACAGGCGGGGGCACTGACCACATACATTTCCAATTCCAGTGTACATATACGAAATGATTGGAAGTGATAAGGCTGCAGTAAATAGAAACGGCCCATAGTCGAACAACACCGTTTCAAGCACACCCACGCCCAGCACTAATTTTGCCTACTCGGCTGCCTTTCGTTAGAGGATAACAAAACGTGGCGAGAGGAAGCCGAGGTAGCATTTAATAAATATCAATCAACCAACGGTTGATTGTTGAGTTTAAAAGGACCATTTTTTGAAAAAAAAATATGATAAAACAAATATTTTAGTATAATTTTTGAAAGGTTGTAATTGAGAGGGAAATAATAACTCTATTCTCCCTTAATTGATTGTTGTGTTGAATTAAAGTGATAAAACAAATATTTTATTATCATTTTTGAAAGGTTGTAATTGAGAGGAAAATAAAAAATTTACTCTCCTTAATTGATAATTGATAATTTGGTTGAATTTTTATAAATGAGAAAAGAAATGGCAGTAAAACTAACTTTTCTTTAAAATAAGTTAAAACTTTATCATTATAACAGTTTTATTTTGTAAAATTTACATTTAATTTTGGTAATTTAGACTAATGTTGTTTCACAAACCCATGAACATACTAATTATGTGTTTCACAAACCCATGAACATACTAATTATGTACTCCTTTAAAAAGTATAAAATTTAATTATAATTAACTTTAGAATAATGAAAACAATGTGTAGTTTAGAGAGAGTCCATGGTGAAATATTTGTAATAAAGTTTGGGAGTAGAGATCAGAGCTACAAGCTTAAAATTTTAAGAAGTTAGAGTGGATTCCTAAATTGTAGGTTTAGGTCGTTTTTATTTGGTTGATTGGGCAAAGCACTAAAGCTATGCTAGAAAGGAGTAAGATATTTCACCATTGTTATATTGGAATGTCCATGTAAAGATGGGCATTTATGAAGAAACCCTAGATTTCTCATCAGATCCTTGGAGGGTTTGGACATCTTTAGGCATGGCAAGGTTTTGGAAGGTCATTGGTCTAACAAAGTGGGGGTAAGGAGGGAATTTCTCTACTTCAATTATTGGAGGTAGTCTTTAGTGGAATCCACAAAAGTTTTGGTAAATTCTACTTAAGCCTTTCCAATCTTAGGGAAAGTGATCTGTAAAGCGGATTTCAAGGTGGTTTGTGATAGCTGTAAGGAACACATCTATGATTTTTTAGTACTAGTTATTGAAGGTATTGGATATGTTTCTCTGAGGCCTGCAACACAACTTCATTCATGTGGAGTGTTATTCTCTCACGACTACATGGAGGATGGAGTTAAGAAAAAGATATTGCGAGAGAGGAAGGATCAGTCTAGTGTTTTGGTGCCTTATTGTGCTATTGCAAAGCATGTGTTAGTTATAGGGAGGAAATTTTCTCTTTCTAAAAGCTTGTTCTCCATGCTTCAATCCCTGAATTGAAATATCAACTACCCATCCAATCTAGTTAAATCTTTCCAAGATCCCTTTAGAATACTAGATTGAGAAAATATTAAGGGAAATCGGTGATATTATTGGGCGTTTCTTGGAGATGGATGTTAGATTTTATGATGATTTCAACCACTCAATAATATAATCCTTATAGAAATGGACCTGAAATAGGTTTTAATAGAATCAATCAACATAGAAGTTAGTTATTAGAGTTTCACTCAGTCGATAGACTATGTTTAAGGGTTCCCTACAAATGTTTTAAATGTTACATTTATGGGCATGTTGCATCAGAGTGTGTCTAGTATAAAGGGATGATGGAGTGGAGATTATAGGCATAGAAGTCAATTAATGGATTTTAACTGAATCAATCGACATAGAACCCAGTTAATGGAGTTTCACTCAGTTGATAGACTATATTTAAGGGTTCCCTGCAAATATTTTAAATGTCACATTTATGGCCATATTGCATCAAAGTGTGTTTAGTATAAAGGGAGGATGGAGTGAACATCTAGAGTTTCTATTAGATTCAAAGAAGGTCCAAATATTATGAATAAATCTTATTAATTATGAGACAATTTAGTGTGAAGGTTTTTTCAAAGTCTCTTATGGTTGATAAAATTGATCCCATGGTCATAATACCAAATAGCTCAAATGGATTGGTCTAGGTTGAAAAAATACTTGAGGAATTTGCAAGAGCTTCAAAAAATTTGGCAGAGTTGACAAAGGAAGGGATCAAAGATGTCATGTTGGAGGAGGCTATGCAAAGCTCAAAAGCACATAAGTATGGTTAGTTATCTCATTTGTAACCCATTTTGAATAGCCTTCATGCCAATTTTTCAACCTTCAAATCTCCATTATTCATTTTTTCATAGATGCAACCTTTCTTCAATTGCAAATTATGTGTTAGAAAGTGAGTTTCTTTCTCAACATTTTGAACCCCAAAGCATGCTCATCCTCAACAAAACTTGAACAACTCATGGATTCTCTTCATCATGGATTTAATGATATTGATATAATTGCATCCATGGAGTAATTTTTCAATAGAGAATGTCAACTTTGGGTCAAGCATTGAAAAATTCAAGAGGAGGCTAAATTTTTAAGATGTTTCACTATAGGTTTTCAATCTTCTTTCAACTTTAAACCATCATCCCAATTAATATTGTTTTCAAATTTTTCAATCTCTAATGCATCTCTTATTTTTCTTTTGTAGTAATGCATGATTCTTGCTAACATTCTTAAATCCTCTAAACATATATGGTGATTGGAAGTGTGAGATTTTTTGACAAAGTCATATTTATTAAACCTTTCATGACATATATTCACATTGTGCTCTTTTAACCTTATTTTGTTTGAGTGACCTAATTCACCAATTGATCCAGATTTAGGAGTGGAACAAGTTGATTAACAGACTGAATACAATAAGCACATAGATATGAAGAATAACACAGATATCTAGTGAACAATATCTTCTATTGAATAATGAAATAGGCTGAAACTGTAAAACTACAGAACTGAAACACTTGCTCAAATGGTGGTAGCTATCTCTGAGAAGAGATGTGGCTGCTACGTGCATCTGTCTGAGAAGAATGGATTATAATGAGGCTCCATAGACCTTTTTGATATTACTCATGAATTCCAAGACCCTAAACATCCAAAAGCCTAACCCTAGAAGGTGAAACGCGAAAATTCATGTGGGCCCCTATGGGTAAGTTGGTGTAAGTCGGTACCTCAACTTCCCAGGGTCGTAACTTTTGCATATGACCTCCGTTTTAGGCGCATGATAGCCCATTGGAAAGGTCTTTCAGACAACTATACATGTCATCATCAAACTTGAATCTGTCAATAATTTGACTATGGTGAGCCAAAAGAACAACGTTTAGGGCCCCAAAATGGCCCTGGAAGTACAACAAGATGTGCTGACATGTAAACATACAAAATAAGACAGTTGGATTAGGAGAGAGGCCATGGAGGATGTGTGGGGATTCAAACATCCCCAGAAGTGTAGAACCCACAATTACAAAGAAGTAAAGAAGAACGTGCTGAACAAAAATGGATAAGAGGAGCCAGTTGGAATAGGTGGGTAGCCACCAATATCCACCTGGATCAATCCTCCCCCATTAGGAAGCAATGGTCTCCATTGTGTTGAGTTCCCCCATCAGGTGAGGAAACTTATGTTGGATTTGGCCCCGGATGAGACACTTGCCTTGGTGTAGGAGTTTCCTTTCCTTGACAACCCGATAAAGATGGATCCTCTGTTGGCGAGTGCTCTTGACCTTTGTGTCCACTATCTGATCAGTGGATGCTTGTTTCATGCAGTCAGGGTTGATCTTTGTTGGTGTCAGTTGTTTTGAGATCTCTGAGGTGTCCAATAATGGTGGAAAATATGGTCGAAGGAGGTCCACATTGAACACTAGATGCAGGCCAAGGAAGGGTGGAGTTGAGCTCAAAATCATTGCTACACAACCTTGGTGATAGTGTAAGGCCCATAACGAAGTGGGTGAAGCTTTCGATGGGGCCCCGTGAGACGCTCCTTCTGCAAATGTAACCAAAATTTGTCGCCAACCTGAAACTGGTGTGGTACCCTATGTTGATCATGGCAATGCTTGTACTTAGCATTGGATTTCTGCAAAATCTCTTGGACCTGTTAGCGGATGTGTTGAATCCTCTCAATGAATCTGGTGGCTTTGTCGATCACAGTCTGATCATGGAAAGATTTTTTCTATGTGGTGGCAAGATGAAGTGCAACATCAATGGATCCCAAGGGTTGGAATCCCAGACCCACCTAAAATGGCCTATGGTCGATGGAGCTATGGAGATCCCTGTTGTAACTATGTTGAACATAGGGGAGACTCTCATCCCATGTACGTGGATGCTTAGAATTGTACATGTGCAAGATGTGCACAATCCTCTGATTGACGACCTATGTTTGGTCGTCGGTTTGGGGGTGGAAAGTAGTGGATTTTGTGAGCTTGGTGTCCAAAAGAGACCAGAGACTCGACCAAAATGTGTTGAGGAACCTGTTGTCCCAGTCAAAGATGATGATTTGTGCTATCCCAAAGTGGACCCACGCTCGTTCGAAGAAAATATTGGCAGTATCTGTCGCTGTGATAGTCTTCTTGCAGGCTGTGAGGATGGCCATCTTTGAAAACCGATCAACGACCACAAATATGCGGTCATTTCCTTACTTGGTGGACGCCAAGATAGACATGTAATCCATTGAGATGGATTCCCAAGGCTTATCGGGAATAGGAAGAAGGGTGTATAAGCCTTGCTTCTTGATGGCTAGCTTGGCAATGGCACATGCAGTGTAAGATCTGATATACTTGTTGATGTCCTTTTGAAGTTTTGGCCAATAAAAAATTGGCCAAAACCTCCTCCCCTCGGGGGAGGGGCCCCTCTGCTTTCGTTCGGTTCAAGTCGCATCGCCTCCAGGCCTCCTTCCAACGGCTCTATCTCACGGCTCAAGTCTCTTTCACTTACTTTCTTTCTTTCAGGACTACGGGATAAGAAGCCCTCCTCTCTGCAATGGGATCTTCAGTAAAGCCCTCCTATAGTGCAAACTACGGTGGCTACGCTACCCTTTGGTGGTCCGCTCGCACTCGTATGCACTGCTGGAGGTTTTACTTCTTCTCCCCTTGCCTCCCGGAGGTTTCTTATCCCTTGTCCTGGGTGTAAGAAGAACGACCACAATTTTTTCCATGCCAAATGTCCTACCACCCGACTATAGTGAGCTTCCCAAATTAGCTTTGCACGCTCGCTTGTAGGAACACAGAGATGGCCCAGGTGGCATAAGATTATGTCCTGAATGTGAAAATCAGTGACAGTTGTGCCTGTACCCAAGAGATGATAGGTGGTGGTGAAGTCTGAATCTTGTTGATAAAGTTGGGGCCACTCAGATGCTTCATGTCCACAGGAATGGAGCATAGTGGTGAGTGCAGCCACAAGAGGCCGACTGAGGCAGTCAGTGACATGATTGGAGATACCTATCTTATACTTGATGTTGAGATGGAACTTCTACAGGTAGGTGGACCACTTCTGATGGCGGTCATTATGCGATTTCCCCTATGTCTGTATGAACTGCAGAGGCTTGTGATCAGTGTGTATGATCGTCTCTTTTCCCAAAATGTAATGTTCCATTGACGACAAGATTGTACAATGGAATACATTTCCTTGTCATAGGTGGGGTATTTATGTATAGTATCGGAGAGTGTCTCACTATGGTATGCCATCGGATGCCCATGTTGAGTGAGAACTGCGGCCACAACATAGTCAAATACATCAGTCTCAATCTTGAATGGTTATTGCAGATCGGGCAAGGAGAGTACTGGAGCTGAGCACAAGCGATGCTTTAGATCATCAAATGCTCATTGTTGCTCCTTCCCCAACACGAACTTGGCCCTACCACCACCCTTGGTCGCCTGGCTAAGGGCCCATGCAATATGGGAGAATCCCAACACGAATCCTCGATAGAATTTGGCTAGTCCCAAAAAGCTCTGAATCTCGGTTAGTGTGGTCAAGGCTGGTTAGTCATAGATGACTTGGATATTAGTTGGATCAATGTGTACCCCATGGTCATAAACAATGTATCCCAAGTATTGGAACTTGTACATGTCAAAAGAGAATTTTTCCAAGTTGGCATATAGCTTGTGTTGTCACAGAGTGCTCAAAACCTATTGAAGATGTGGCATGTGCTCCTCCCATGTTCTTCTGAAGATGAGGATGTCATCCAAAAATACCACCACAAAGAAGTTGGTGAAGGGTCTCAATACATCATCCATCAACCCCATGAAAGTGGTTGGTGCATTTGTTAAGCCAAAGGGCACGACCAACCATTAGAAGAGACCTTCTTTAGATTTGAAGGTTGTCTTCCATACATCAGTTGGTTCGATGGGAACCTGGTGGTAGCCATAATTTAGGTCAATATTGTTGAAGACATTTCCCCCCTTTATTTGTTCAAGAAGGTCATCAATCCTGGGAATGGGGTACCAGTTCCTAACTGTGGTTTTGTTTAGGGATCTGTAATCAATGGAGAGTCTCCACGTCCCATCCTTCTTCTGCACCAATACAACCGAGCTTTTACAAGGGGAGGAGTTGGGTCTGATGTGCCCCTTTTTAAGAAGCTCTTGGATCTGTCGCCTAATTTCATCATTTTCCATCAGCAAGCGACGATATATTGGTCCATTAGGTCGAGGTGCGTCGAGGGTCATATCAATTGGATGCTTGACTTGGCAGTGTGTTGGTACCCCTATAGGTGAGGAGAAGATGTCTCTGTATTCTTCCACGATCCCATCCACTTGCTTCTGCTGCAAAGAGAGGCTCTGTGTAGAGGCCACGGATGTGGCAACGACCTCATTCTTACTGTGAGCACAGATCACAAGGAAGACAAACTTCCCAATCTGTGAGATGACCTTAATGAACTGCTTAGTAGAGATTAAAGAAATAACAGTAGGCGGCGCTACCTCTGGTATCTTATACAATTGTCTACCCAAAGTAATAATAACATTGTGGGGTCTAGACTCATACACAGCATGACGCTTCCACAAATATGGTTGTCCTAAAAGAACATCACAAATGTCAAGGGGAGAAATATCACACAGTACCTCATCTTTGAAAGGCTTGATGTCGCAGGACAGACAAAACTATTGGCTAACACAAAGATCTCTTCCTTGGCAAAGCCAACTGATGGTGTAGGGTTGCGAGTGCAATTTCATTGGTAGATCCAGTCACTTGACAACCTCTGCTGAAATCAGGTTCTTCTAACTCCCGCTATTGACAATGAAATGAAGTGGAGCCCCCTTTACCCAAATCTGCGAGTGAAAGAGGCATTCTCCTTCCACTGGTTCTTCAGGTTCTCTTGGTCAAACTTTGGTGGTAGCGACAGTGGCACTGGGTTCAACATCGATAATCTGTGTCCCTCTTTCAGGATTTGATTCATAATCACAATTGGCCTCTGACTCGGAAGCCTTTAGTTCGACCATGAGTGACTGCTTGGACCGGAATTCTTTGGTGTTGTGCCAAGGGATTTTATGGTACTCACACCATTTTCTCATGTCCTTCTTCATCTTTTCATTTCCCTTCTTGTGTTGTGGCTTGGACTAGTTATCCTGAGGGCGGTCATCTCGACTTGGTCCCTTGCTGGGTGGGTTGGTGTCGCCTTTTCCCTACTTTGACTATGAGGGGTTTGCAGATACAAACTCTCCCCTTTTCTGCTTAAATTCCTGCTCGATCTTGACTGCGTATCTATAATCCATGCCCAATGAGGCAATGTCTAGAAACTCCATTTATGTTTGAATTTATCTATGAAAACAACCACGGTATTTTAGCACCAGATGACACTCAGAGTATTTGATACCCAAGTTGGTGCGTAGGGTATGGAAAATATTGGTGAAATATGGTACTGTCTGGTCCCTTTATTGACGTAGGGTGGTCCATCTGGTGTACTGGTCCTCGTAGCTTCCAATAGGGTAGTATTTTTATTTAATGGCATCCTGGAAGGAATCCCATGTAGGGGCCACCAAAAAAATTGCAATTTCCTCTACACCCCTTTGCTTCGAGTAAGTATCCCACCAATCTTTAACATGGGGAATGACCATGAGGAGTACAAAAGTGATATTTTCCCTATCGAAAAAATTGTGGACCGAAAAATACCCTTCGAGCAGATTCAACCATTTATCTACAACATCCTCATCTATCAGTCCTTCAAATAATGGAATATCAAAATTTACTTGTACCTTGAAGGGGGTTGCATGGCCGCTTGATGAAGATGCTTCTCATGTGGGAAGTTATCGAAGGATTTGCACGAAGTTGTCCATCATTTTGTTCCTTTGTTACGCAAGAGATTCCTCGAGCAATATTTTAATAGGATCTCCTGCTCCATCATATTAATTTCCATCCCCCATGGGTTGTTGTCGGGCTCGATATGGTTGATCTTGCAATGGCTCTATTGGTTCAAGTCCCAACTTCTTGTACCCAGATCTTGTCGGGGACATGCACAGAGAAAAATAAATGAAGAGCAGACCACTCTGATACCCCTGATCTGTATTTAGGAGAAGACCGAACTGATTAACAGACCGAATACAATAAACATAGATATGTGAAGAATAACACAGATATCCAGTGAACAATATCTTCTATTTAATAATGAAATAGGTTGAAACTGTAAAACTACAGAACTGAAACACTTGCTCGAATGGTGGTAGCTATCTCTAAGAAGAGATGTGGTTGATACGTGCATCCGTCTGAGTAGAATGAATAACAATGAGGCTCTAGAGACCTTTTTTATATTACTCATGAATTTCAAAACCATAGACATCCAAAAACCTAACCCTATAAGGTGAAATGTCAAAATTCATGTGGGCCCCTATGGGTAAGTTGGTACCTCAACTTCCCAGCGTCGTAATTTTTGCATACGACCTCCGTTTTAGGTGTGTGATATCCCGTTGGAAAGGTATTTTAGAGAAATACACATTTTTCCACCAAACTCTAACTTTGTCTATATTTTGACTGTGGCGAGCCAAAAAAAACAACGTTTAGGGCCCCAAAACGGCCCTGGAAGTACAACAAGATGTGCTGACATGAAAATATACAAAATAAGACAATTGGATTAGGTGAGAGGCCACTAGTATCCACCTAGAAGATGTGTGGGGATTTATACATCCACAAAATTGTATAACCCACAATTATAAAGAAGTACAGAAGAACGTGTTGAACAAAAACGAACAAGAGGAGCCAGTTGGAATAGGTGGGTGACCACCAATATCCACCTGGATCACCAATGTATAGTTTTCCACAAGAACATGGTATTGTGTATACCCCCTTATGAAACCTTTGTTCAATCAAATCCTTAGAAAAGTCTAACATGCTTCTTAGAGAGATTGAAGGAGAGAAGGATACCATTGTGTTTCTCTTCCTTAGGATCTTGGTAATCTAACTATAGTGCCTCGAATGCATGGAAGATTAGTTGTAGGATTATCTCTTTATATGTTTTGATCTCTATCTTTACCTCTTCACACTTTCCAGATAGTTTCATCGATTTGATTTTCTTTGTAACCATTATTTATAAGGGTCTTTATAACATGGTTAATCTATTGTTCTAGATGGTCCTTTTCTGAGAATCTTATAGCTTGGATAGCCAATATATTGATAACATTTATCTTTTGTATTGGATGGGGATGTTACTCGACATGTAGGTATCTATCCATATGATTTTTCTTCATGTATACTTGTGCCAAGGATCCATTCTATTTCTTCATGGTGAGCACATCTAAGAAGGGGAGGTACATGTTCTCTTATTTTTCCATGGGGAAATTGATGTTTTAAGATTGGTTGTTGAGATGATTTGTAAATTCTTCTAATACATTTCCTACATGTGTCCAATTATTATATACATCGTCAACATATCTGAGCCACCACTTAGGCCTATGGGAAAATGAGTCCAATGTTTTTTTTCTCAAAATGCTCCATAAAGAGGTTAGCGAAAACCAGTGAAAGAGGTGAACCCATTGCAGCACCTTTTGTTTTCTCGTATATTTCACCATGAAAACTGAAGTATTTTGAATTAAGAAAAAAATATACATTTTTTACATGTTCACTATTGAGACACTTCTAATGACCTAAATTGCTTCATTAGTCAAGTTTTTTTATGAAGAAGGAACTATGTCAAAACTAACAAATATAATAGATCCTTAGTCTTTCATTTTGTCATCATATTCATGTCAATTCTTTTAAAAAATAAGAATTTATTCATGTGAAAGGTTTGAGCTTCCCTACCAAGTGTGTTTCCAACTCATAAGTGGGAGAACCTATTGTATTAATAATGACCGCAAGGGAATGTTCGTCTTATGGAATTTTAGCAAACCATAACTAAGTGGCATTATTGCATTATTGGAGATAAGCCTCTTTTTTAAGTTGTCATCCATAGAATAATTTTATATTTCCATGGATACATTCTTTATAACTTTGTTTGTTGGATCTCTTTGCACCTTCTTATAGCTACCACTAGCTAAGTCTTTGTTCATTTTTTGGTTATAGCCTACAGTCTTCAAAATCATAGTCACATTGTCTTCATAGGATGTAGTGTACCTAAGGGGGTAATATGGAGTATCTAGAAAGCTACCCAAAGGGAATAATGATGGTTAGGTGGCTATGTATTTCTATGTATGGAGTCCATTTCTAGTAAATAAGGCACATGTAATGGTGTGAAAACAATAAATATAAGAAGGATTACTAGAAGGTTCTGCCTACTAGAAAGTTCATTCTCTAGAAAGTTCCTAGGAGGTAGATAGTATTATATAAAGAAATATAAGAAATGTAATAATGTATTGTGAAGAATATTGTAATCGTAGAAATCATTTCTTGTGGAGTGTCTTACTTCCTTACGGGATAATTCATGGTGTTACCCTACCTCAAGGGTTTTCTCTACAATTCTTGTGTTCATTCTTTTATTATCTATTCTGTGGATTTTTTATTTATAAGTTAATATCTATATTATACTTTCATATTTGTTGAGCACACTACAATTGGTACCAAAGCTCTTTCTTGGGCCAAAAAAGAGATTTTTTTTTTTTGTGTGTTTTGCATATTTTCAAGGGGAAAAGGAGGGTGATAGAATTCAGATCAAAGTATGAAACCTTCTATGCACGATATTAAGAAACAAAATATAGATATAAGTTCCTCTCAAAACATTAGCCGAGTTCAAAAGAACAATCGTCCAAATCGAAGTACAGGAAGTGGATTTATCATTGATTTAAAATCAGTGGTTTTAGGGTTTTCTATGGACAACTGCATGATTTGCAAATCATATATATTTTGACATAGTGACCAAATTTCAGTGAAACATGTGCCAGTAATTCTAGAGTGGCATGGAATTTCATAATTGTGGTTATAATATCTAATTGAAGAAGTATAACATAATTTATGATCATTTTAATTTAACTGCCTCAAGGAGCTCCATTGAAAAGTAAGTTATTTTTATAAACCCTAGTTTTTATTGTGCCTTTTATTTCAAGAAAGATGTTTTTTTATAGATGATGGCCTTAGTCTTAAAGAATATATGAAATGAATAAATTATAAACATCTATTATCTTGGATAACAACTCTATCATATGGACTTAACTGTGAAGAGAAAACAACACTATCAGATGAAGAATATGAGAAACTACACTTTGATAGATGGTCGCATGCCAAGAAGAAGGATAAAGAGAGAACTAGGAGTTTGTTTTCATATGGAAACTCCATATTACATGTTCATGGATGTATTCAACAAGAGAAGATCATTTTTTCTATTAACCCTAGTTTCAAGCATAATTTCATCAATATTAACTTGATTAAAAGATTGCAAGTTCCTAGAAAATCATATTCAAAGCACAGAAGTTGAGGATAAGAATGTTCATATTTTTAAAGATTTGAAGATTACCATGGATAAATATGTGTCGCATTCAAATTTTCATGCTATAGATATGAATGATGTGGATGTTATTCTTGGATATCCTTGGATGGAATCGTTTGGTACAATTAATATTAATGTGCAAAGAAAGTTTATGAAGCTTTGATATAAGAAAAAGAAAATCACAATGTAGGATATGTCTCTTAGTAAACAATAAGGACCCAAGGGGCCACATGAAGAAGTCACTACAGAGAAAATAATGGTAGTACCTACAGACACATCATATGAAAACAGAAGAAGAGCCTACAAAATCATGTGAAGAAAACCCTTAGCAAGGTTATAGAAAGGAAGCCAATAAGATACATGACTGAAAGGAAAACCATGTTGAAGAGTCCAATCCTAAAAAATTAGGAACTAAGGTTGATTTATATTTCCACCCACACCACCTAGAAAAAAAATAGTCATCAAGGAAAGGGCGTGGGCATCAACAAAATTATTATGGATCAGCATGGTACTAGAAAGGAAACCAACCGAGAGGTATATAGAGGAATAACAACAATTAATGGATATATCACAATAGCACAACAAGGAACAATCAGAATATAGATCAAGTTGGAAAGGAAATAGTTGGACCCCATGTTCATATTTCTCTAGGATGGATGGATTTTCATGTTTGGTACCAGTTGGCTACATTTATTAGTCGGTCATATTGTGTGTATTCTTCCCATGTTTCGAGGATGAAACATGTGAAGGGGGGTGGAATGTAGTGTACCTATGGGAGTAATACGGGGTGCCTAGGTGTTATATTTTCATTAGTTTCATTAGCATTAGATGTACCATAGCATTTTTATCTTCTTTTAACATTCAATAATCATATACTAAAATATATAAGCAATATATAAACAAGCACAAGAAGACACAAAGATTTGTTCTTGGAAAACCCCAAACTCGGGGAAAAACTCAACCATCTTTTCTTAGAGAGAATATTCCAATACAACCATGAACAAGCTCTAATCACAAGAGCAAACCAACAATGAAGAACCATGATAAAAAATCCTTATCTCTTCTTATTGTCAAACCCTACCGAGGGTAGACAACTGATCAACACCACAGAACTAGCACCGAGATAGCACATTAAAGTTGGCACCAAGATAGGTGCATCACTAGAACTGGCACCACAAAGTTGACGCCATTGGTAACTAGTAACTACAACTGATAACTGGCACGAAATAGTTGAGAAACACCACACAACCTTAGAAAAACTCCTCAAGAGGTAGCGCACAAGAGAGATCACCAATATCCACCAAGAATATCCTTCCCCAAGTGGGGTGCACTCTCCAAGAGAACTAGAGACAAGAAATAGTGAAATTGTTGCAACTCCAACTACCTAGTGCGCATCGTAGAAGGAGAACTTCCTAACTGTACAAATGAACTGACCTAGAATTGTATTTATACTAATCTAGGTGCCTTTATGGGGCCTACTTCTTATTCTAGGTATTCAATTTTACTTTATTATTTATGTGGGCCAACTTCTCTTCCTGGAAATTACATTTCCACTTTATTATTATTCCCTATGGGTCGACTACTCTTCTGTGGTATTCTATTTCACTTTATTATTTTCCAGGGTGTTCTTCAACTATTAAATGGTCTTCCTTTGACTTCTTGGAATCTTCTTCTTCTCTAAGAAAAGTTGTCTAGGAGGGAATACCTTCCGCAACTACCAAAGCATCAATGCTCCCTCTTAGCTAAGGAGGTATCTTTCATGATGTCTTATTCTGGTAGTCCACTGACTACTCTGGAATAAACTAGTAGAACACATATACTACCATGCCATCGAAAGCTTGAATCATCCGTCACGGTCTCTAATACTATGTTGCAATCATCTAGTAGCACACAACTACCCATACTGTCAAGTAGTACACAACTATTGTCGTAGTCAAATAGTACACAACTACTATCATAGTCTTCCTTACTGTGCCGTGGTGTTCCTTATTCTTTTCTTGCAATCTTATTCACACCCATCCACATCGCATGGTATGGGAAAGACTACTTCCATATCCCCATTCATACCTAGCCACCTCTCGTGGCTTAGGAAAGGCTATGTCATGTTCCAAGACCATGCTCCAAGTATTATTCGCACCTAGCCACCCCACATGGCGTAGGAAAGACTTTCCACAAGCCTTATTCACACCTATCCACCTCACATGGCATAGGAAAGACTTGTACTGAGTTGTGATGTTTCTCCTCTCCCAGTAGTGTTATTCGCACCTACCCACCTCACATGGTGTGAGAAAGACTACAAACATAGGCCCAATCACACCTAGTGAATTCACATGGCTTAGGCAAGGCTATGTCATGGTCCCAATCACACCTAGCCACTTCACATGGTGTAGGCAAGACTTGTACCAGGATACTCATTACTCCCTCATTCACTTCATGTGACTGATCTAGGAAACCCTTGGCCAAAGGGAGATCATGTTGTAGGAGAAACATCAAGCCTCCCTCTCAAAGAGGATCGTCATTCTGCATCACAACAAGATTGTCTTTGAAGTACTCATAATTAACTCTAGACAGTGGCTTCATGAGAATGTTTGATATCTTCTCATCAATGGATATTTAACAGAGCTCCACAACTCCTCTCTGCACCATGTCTCGGATGCAGTGGCACTTGATCTCTATATGCTTCAACTTTTCATGAAACATGGGATTCTATAACAGCTTCACACAACTTTGATTATCACAATGTATCAAAGTTGGCTCCAAATCTAGATCAAATAACATTGCAAGCAACTTTCGGAGCCACACTGCTTCACAACTTGCAACACTAGATGCAATATACTCTGCCTATGTTGTACTAAGTGTCACTTACATCTGAAGCAACATCCTGATGTGTTTTTCCTGTCCACTACACTCCCCACCCAGTCAAAGTATGTATAACCTTGCAACTTTACATCTCCATCCAAGACATATCTCAATCCATATCCAATTGTACCATGTAGGTACCTCAACAGATGTTTTGCAAATATCCAATGTACATTTCTAGGCTCAACCATGTACTGACTCAAAGTGTTCACTGCAAAACATATGTATGACCTGGTGTTAACCAAGTACATCAAGGATCCGATCAATTGTATATACATCATGGGATCCACAAAATATGAATATAAATCACTCAAGAGATTCATATTTTTCATCATAGATGTGGCCATGGACTTGCATTCCATCATCCTGAATCTCTGTATGATCTCAATAGTATATTTTCCTTGGCTAAGGAAAATATCATCTAGCCTCTACCACACCTCCAATAAATAATGCATCAGACCTAGATCCTTCATCCCAACCTCTGAGTTGAGTTCCCTCTTGCACCCATATGTAAGATTATCATCCCCTGTAAGAAACAGGTTATCCAATATCAAGGGGAAACCATCCCCATTCTCATCAGAATAATTTTTTGGAATATCCTACCCTGGGTGCTTGCTTAAGCCCGTACAAAGCCTTCTTCAATCTATAGACATGAGACTCCTTCTCATGTATCTTTTGGTTTCTCTCTGTACACTTCTTATGGATACTAGAGCAAGTGTCTCATCATAATATTCTCCCTCTTGCTGGGAGAATCCTCTAGCCACAAATCAAGCTTTGTACATATCTATGCTACCATCTGCAGCATGCTTGATCTTGTAGATCAACTTGGAAGTCACCATTGACTTCTATTCTGGTCTAAGAACCAAGGGAAAAATCCATATATCAGTCCTTCTGAATGGATTCCTCCTCTTTCATTTTATAAAAGTCTATTGAAACAAGGGAATCCTCCCAGGATATCGCACATATCCTATAAGTATTTGAAGCTATAATCTAGCCTCCTCAACTCATGGAATATGTTTTTCAGTCCTAGAAGATGTCTCTCTCTTCCATCTGAATCTGAGGAGGAATACTTTCTGAATGAAATTCTCTAAGACACTAACTCTCTCTAAGATCAGGCTCACTCTAAATATGCATGTTCCCTCTGAAGATTAACTCCCTCTAAGTCTATATAATCTCTGGAGCCATCTACTCCCTCTGCATGTGCTGACCTCCTCTAAATTTTGATCTCCTATGAACTGTCCTAGGGAGGCTACTCCTCCCTATTGGATCCTTCTAAGCTAGTACTTGGTGAGGTATCCTACCTCACCACTATTGGATCCATATGATCCTCCTCATGATATGGCTCATCAATTCCATATATATGTATCCCCTTTTCATCCTGCAAAGTATCACGGGACCAAGTTGGTATCATCCTGGTCATTGCAACGATTATGGGTAGGTTCTTTTGGCTCTACTGACTCTTCCTGATGATATGAAGAGTGATAAACTAAACTAAAGTGATATGTATGGTCATATTTGAATCCTTTATTCTCCTTACAATCAATATCCATATGAGATACTTTGTATCCCACAAAATTACCCTTCTTTCTAGAATTTTTTAACTTTGTCCTCTTCTTCTTCGATACATGGATGTATACATTCATGTATACAACTTCTTGTCTAGATAGTCTGCTCCATGTCTCAAACTAGAAACCATCTAATATTTTTCCTCCTAGAACCATCCTTATAGCTCCCTCTCAGAGTTATCACCTGTGACCTGCCCATAACAACAGAAACAACACGGGAAAACAATAGACAAGAATAATGCTCTTATAATAATAATAATAAACAAGGACGGGAACAATCATCATAGTAGCTCCTTCTCAAAGCTATCACTTGACCTGCTTGGAATAAATTCAACAACCAAGAACATCTCCAAGAGGAGATCAATTCATCTTGTAAACAAGTGCATCATTAATACTGAACAATGAGAATTTACTTAATGATCATCATGCCAATAATATTCAAGTGTTACAAAACATTTGATAGCAGTAATAGAACTCTAAAGACTGTTATTCTAGTTACAACACTTACTTAAGTTGTAGCATTATAAGATATCAAACCTGATATGAAAACCCGGAGTCTTGTTGTTGTTTTCCCATTTGAGTTGTCATATATTGTAGGAGACATCGTCATTGCTTCCTCCAACTCTTGGGCTTCCTCTAAGTGCACTAGATATAAGATCCCTTTGGATCCATTGCTTGGATAAATGTTTTTTTTCCAAGTGTACGTTTCTTGAAAACACCTTCATATTATATAAAAGTACACCATCCAACTTTGTCTTCTAATCTGAGACATTATATTAACAAGAAGAAGGTTAGAAATTTGAATCAAAAGGTTCAATGTCAAGGGAAAATGTCAACAAGCCTAAAACCCTAAAAATTCAATTTTGACGGAAAGTCAATCTGAGAAGTGCAATAGGCACGCTAGAGTAGGGAGAGTTGATCAGTGGTGTATTTTGTCCTAATCAAATTTATAATGAGTGCTCAACGATCTTGACAAAGAAAACTGTGCAGCGGAAAATTGCATGTGCAACAAAAAATCTCATGTGCAGCGGCAAATTGCATGTGCAATGACAAATCTCATGTGCAGTAGCAAATCTCACTATATTCCTTCTAGCGATTAGACTGTTCTAAAGGAAACCTTCTCTGATACCATGTTATATTTTCATTAGTTTAGTTAATATTAGATTTACCATAGCATTTTTATCTTCTTTTAACATTCAATAATCATATACTGAAATATATAAGCAACAGATAAACAAGCACAAGAAGACACAAAGATTTATCCTAGGAAAACCCCAAACTCGGGGAAAAACCCAGCCAACTTTTCTTAGAGAGAATATTCCAATACAACCATGAACAATCTCTAATCACAAGATAAAACCAACAATGAAGAACCCTAATAACAAATACTATTCTCTTCTTCTTGTCAAACCCTAGTGAGGGTAGAAAACTGATCAATACCACAAAACTAGCACCAAGATAGAACACCACAAAGTTGGAACCAAGATAGGTGCATCACTAGAATTGGCACCATGGAGATGGTACCACAGATCCGGTGCCACTGGTAACCGGTAACTACAACTGCTACTACAACTGCAATTTCTACTGCAAATGATAACTAGCACAAAGCAACTGAGCAACAACACACAAAATTAGTGCAACTCCACCATAAGTAGTGCACAAGAGATATCACCAAGATCCACCAAGAATATCCTTCCTCAAGTGGGGCGCACTATCCAAGAGAACTAGAGACAAGAAATAGTGAATTTTTTGCAACTTTCTAGTGCGCACTGCAGAAGGAGAACTGCCTGACTGTACGAATGAACTGACCCAGACTTATATACTAATTTGGGCACCTATCTGGGGCCAAATTCTTATTTTGTGTCTTCAAATTTATTTTATTATTTCTATGGGCCGATTTCTCTTCCTGGAAATTATATTTCCACTTTATTATTATTTCCTGTGGGCTGACTTCTCTTTTGTGGTCTTCTATTTCACTTTATTCTTTTATGGGGTGTTCTTCAACTGTTCAATGGTCTTCCTTTGACTTCTTGGAATCTTCTTCTTCTCTAAGAAAATTTGTATAGGAGGGAATACCTCCCGCAACTACCAAAACATCAACACTAGGGAGGTAACCAAGGGGAATAATAATAGTTAGGTGGTTATTTATTGCTATGTATGGAGGAAATTTCTAGTAAATAAGGCCCATGTAGTAGTGTGGAAGCAATAAATTTAAGAAAGCTTACTAGAAGGTTTTGTCTACTAGAAAGTTCCTTCTCTAGAATGATCCTAGGAGGTAGATAGTATTATATAAATAAGTATAAGAAATGTAATGCTCTATAGTGAAGAATATCGCAATTGTAGTGAGCATTTCTTATGGAGTGTTTTCCTTAAGGAATAAGTTATGGTGTTACCCTACCTCAAGGGGATTTCCTACAATTCTTATGTTCATTCTCGTGTTATATATTGTGTGGATTTTATATGTTCAAGCTAATGTTTATACTATATTTTTAGATCTATTGAGATACACTACACAGGTTAAGAGAAACAACCTCTTCCCTAGATATATTTATTTTAGGAGGCTTGGCATTTTTTAGCACAATGTCACACTCCTAGCAAATATTTTCATCTCTATTATCTGTCAAATCCTTAATTGTGTTCTCAATGCTACATGTGATGTCCTCAAATTCCATAGAAAAAATTATTCCTTTCTCCAACAATCCCAATGTGGCTTCATCCAGATTTATTCCTACAATATTAGTGACATGTTTCCTCCTTTCATTAAAAACCGGTCATTGCTTCTTTGTAAGATGTTTATATTTTGTGATCTATTTTGTTGTGTTCATGGTAAAGTCTGACTCTACTAGAAGAATATCCTACTCTAGAATATAGTGTCCATAGAATGAGACTAGGTAAGGGTGTGTCTTCCTCAAGAGGGGTTTATCTGAAAACATAACCTCCCCTTCTCTTGATTCCTCGATGTGAGGCCTACCTTTGAACAATGTGGATGTTTCATTGGATTTTCATGATGAGTTGGGAAGTTCCAATAAGACTCATGGTGCTATATATTGATCCTCGAAGAAGGTCTCATATTATGATCGCACTTTAGATACCACCTTTGGCCTAGGAAAAATAAGAGGGGGGTCTATGAAGTGGGAACTAAGGGATGTCTATGTGTGGATATAGGTCCAATAATCAATCCAAAAACTCCATAAATATATTCCTTTTTGACAATAGCACAATCAAATCTAGAAGAGAAACTCAATCTAGAAACAATTATTTATTATCAAGGCCCTTAGAGCAAGGAAAGCCTCTATAAAGGGTTCTTGATTATTATTCTATCTATCAATGTGAGAGGGTTAGTTAG
Organism: Picea mariana; assembly: GCA_032191745.1. NCBI lineage: Eukaryota > Viridiplantae > Streptophyta > Pinopsida > Pinales > Pinaceae > Picea > Picea mariana. The sequence goes on from JASDQU010819969.1 coordinate 29,811, forward strand.
TCCTCAAAAAAGAGTTTCCCTAACATAGATTATACTCCAAAAGATTATATGATAAAGAGTTTCCCTTAATCAATTATTTTTCTTTGTAAGCCAAATATTATCTTAGTTCAAGAATTTACCATGGGGGAGGGCAAAAAGGTTAAAGACATCATTCCTTCCTTCCTAAAAGATTGGGATTTTGGGGTTTGGATGCAATGGAAAGATATCGATGGGTTTCAATAGATTATAAGAAAAAAATTTAACCTTATAAGTTGCTCCACGGTTGGTGCAATTATCTATATGGAAATTGTTTCTTTGGAGTTAGGGAAATCCTTCAAAGTCATCAACATTGACAATGCTTATGAAGATAGAAGGAAATTTTGGGAATGGTTCTTTGGTCAAGATTTTATTAAAGGGAATAATGTCATCATAGGAGATTATTTCAACTTTATTTTCAAACATTATGAAGTGTGGAGTAGTGTAGCCAAAAAATGCCCATTGGTATATTGTTAGGGACCTAACACCTCACATAGATAGAATAATATAGTTTCCATGTAATAAAGGTTGAAATTATTTAATAAGGCCTAAATATGTTTTCCATGTAATAAAGGTCAACATTAGTTAGTAAGGCCTATTTAGTAAATGTGAACAAGACAATGTAAGAAGACCTAATAGAAGTCTTCGCTTCTAGAAAGATCTTCCTCCGGAATGTTCTTTAGAAGACAGAATTAGTATAAATAAGAGTAGGAGGCATGAGAAATCTTGTTTTGAGAATTATTGTAATAGAGTTGTACTCTGTTGGAGGTTTCCCCCTTGAAGAGGCAAGTGAACATTGCTTTCTTTGAATAAAGGTATTATTTATGGTGTTTCTCTTCTCATATTTTGTTGTTCCATTGATATATGTTGAATATTCATATTTATGCATATTGTATTACATCTGGTACCTTACAAGTGGTATCAGAGCACTTTCGTTGGCAAGAATTGTGGGTTAAATTTTTTTTCAGGGTAGAAATGTGTTTTGGCATATTTAAACTATAGTGATCTGTTGTTCAGTGCATAAATTTGTGGTCGGGGAAGCATACATGTAGGAAATACAATATTTTTTAAGCTCAAATTTTTTGACACCCTTTTAACCCCTTTTAATACCCATTCGAGTGGTAGCGCACTAGACATCACATGTATACAAATTGGCCTAGGTATCTTGAACTCCACTATGGATCAACCGATCGGTCACCTTATTGCTATAGTGCCACTGAGAACAACACTCGAGAAGATACTCTCTAGTACCTAGGTAATCGAGTAGTATGACTAAGGGTATGGTATAGCCTCCTTAATTGGTGCCCTGAGATATTGGGATGAGTACTACTGTTAGACCTCACACGTATATCAAAGAGTTATAGCACAGGGAAAACCCTTGTCTGTAGAAACCCTGAAAACCCTGACCCTTGGGGTAGAAATAGAACATATAAGGAATAGACAATATCTATTGGCATGCAACCTTTCCCCTTGCATTCTGGTTGCGAAATTACTACACATTTTTTCCTGTTAAGAATTTCAACATTTTGACACTGCAGTATTATTCAAATCAGAGTATAACTCCACAGGAGTAAAAAAGAAAAGTTTGGGTCCTTCCCACACCCTTATTTGAGACCTCTCTCATTGGATTCACCTTTTCTTCCTGATTTTTGTGATACATATCATTCTTAAACTTTTTTTTCTACCCCTTGGACCCATACCCTTCCTGGGACCCTTATTTCCCACGTATCCCATTGGCTTCCTCTCATTGCCCTACTCATAATGGAATATATCACTTATATTTTTTTTTGTCCATGGACCCACCCCTCTTTCCCTCATGGCTCCCACATGATAAAAAGAAACCAATCAAAAACTAAACACTGACCTTATTTCCCTTTATGCCAAAGTGCATAGTGACATTCATGTCCTTCATGCCAAAATGGACTACATCCAAGAATAGCTCAATAACCAAATTGTTGAAGTCAATTACACTCTCCACCAATTCATGAACAAATTACAAGGCCCTTCCTCCTCTTACCCACCTCTTTATACTGAAGGTGTTGACTCCAACCAACCTCTGCACTCTCATTCTGTAAGGTAGCTAGAGAGGTAGTAGTGGGGGCCCAGAGGGCCCATAGTGATAATATTGGAGGCCATTCAATGTAAGGTGGACTAGTTCTAGCATATTATTAAATAAGACCCACTATGGTAGTTAGATATAATAAATGGGTAGTTAGATATCATAAATGTAAGAGGACTTCTTAGAAGGTTCTACTTCTAGAAGATTCCTCCTCTAGAATGTTCTTAGGTGATGGTAGCACTATATAAAGAGGTTCAAACAATGTAATGGGATATGAAGAGAAGTATTGTATTGTGAGATAAATATCATTAGGAGGAAGCCCTCTTGAAGAGGCAAGTGAACAGGAGAGGATCCCTTCCATAATAGGATCCATTGTATGGTGTTGCCCTACCTCAAGGGTTTTCTTATAATAAAATTGTGGTTTTTGCATATTGTTCTTCTATATTGCTCTGTGGACCTATTGTGTATTCTGTATCTGTGGTAATTATATTTGTAGATCTATTCAGGTTCTTAACAAGTGGTATCAGATCACTTTCCTTGGCAAACATTGTGGGAAAATATTTTTTTTTTTGCATATTTTTTTCGGAGAAGAAAAAAGAGGGCCGTGACATTCTAGAAATTTTTGGTATATTTTTGTGCAAAATTTGCATAAACAAGTTGTATATCTGAGTTCCTCTCGTAAAAACACCCAAGTTTAAAAAAAAATCATCTGAAACGGAGTCCAGGAAGTCAAGATATTGAAGTTTTAAAATTTGCAATTTTTCAGGGTTTTTTCTGCAGACGACGACGCCTTTTTTTTTATTTATGTAGTAGCTGGAGGTCAAATTTTCCCAAACAAATTATAAATCTGAGTTCTTATCACAATTTCATGCAATTTCAAAAAAAAATCAACTTAAATGGAGTCCGGGAAGTGAAGTTAGGAGCATTTTAAATTCAGCAGTTTTTTAGGGTTTTTCCAGAAAAACCCGTGATTTTCTGTCATAAATTATTGTTCTATTTTTTGGGTTTTTTTATAATGGCTGTGGGACCAGAGAGTTCATAGGGTGATCAGATGGTTATTTCCTCTCAAACCCTCAAATAAATTCTACAAATTACTGAAGCATTCAAATCTCAATTGTATGACACATTGGATGTCAAATTGGATGGCCTCACGGGTATGATTTTAGTGACGAGAATGTTGTATGGCCCGAGCTAGGGAACTTGGAACCCTAGTCGCGCGCACAGGAAGCCTCGGCCCTCGCGGCGGCCAGGCTTAGCTTGGCCGACTCCTCCACCTCCTGCTCCAGTTTGTTCGCTGACAGCAGTGATTCCTCGGATCAGAGCGGCCCCGTTTTGAAGGTCTGAAGGTCGCATTCCCTTTCTCGGCAGCCCTGGTGCATTTAAAGTCGTGAATAGGCATCCTCAGACACGCAGGGGCGTGAGGACTTGCCCCAAATTGGGCTCTCTGCAACTCTTAGGGCACCCCCAGCCATGGACGCTGGTGGGGGAGCCACCTCTAACCCTCCCCCATTACCAGAATTGGAAGCATTCAGGAAGCTGGTAGCCGCAGCCTCCAAGAGACCGCCATCAGCAATGCAGCAGAAATTCGTGAAGAAACTGGACAGCATTCCCAGTGTTGAACTGCCTTTGGAAGAAACTTGCAGAACGACAGTGAACTTAGCAGACAGGGGACTTATTGGGCAATTTACCGGCCTCTGGCCCTCCCCCAAATCCGTAGACGCATGGGTGCAGAGGAATTGGAAACYGCTAATAACAGAAGGAATAAAGAGCCACTTCGTAGGGAAAGGATATTTTGTATTCATCTTTGACAACCCTGAAGATAAAAACCTCATATTCAGAAATGGCCCGTATTTCATGGGGCCTCAGGGGCTATACCTGAACAAATGGACCCCGGACTTCGACCCATCCCAGGATGTKCCCTCGGCCGTCCCAGTGTGGGTCTGTTTACCTCACCTCCCCTTACACTGCTGGAACCAAAAATCTCTGATGGAAATCGGGAACACGCTCGGAAGGTATATAGACCAAGCAGTAAGAAAAGATCAGTACTCATGCGCACGGATCTGTGTGGAGGTTGACCTGGAAGTGGGATTACCGAAGGCAATTAAGCTTATGGCCGTAGATTGGATGCACATTCAGGAGCTCGACTACGAGCAGCTGCCCTTCAAATGTCGGCACTGCCACGGTTATGGTCATTTCGCAAGGCAATGCAAGGAAAAGAACGCGGAAGAAAGTGAAATTGAGAAAGCAAATCAGTGGACTGTAGTACAGAAAACAGGTACAGCAAAATCCAGATCCAAAGGAGCAACCAAGAACGGCAACCCCGGACAATTAGAGCCATAGAAAATCGAAGGGAGCTCTAATCCCCCGCCGCATGCAGAACCTCAATCAGAAAAGGCCAACAATGACACAGAAGTACCAGAAATTATGGACAGCAGAAAACATTCAAGCCCCCCCCACAAGGGAAAGACACAGGGGCACCTGGGCAAGTGGAAGGAACCCTGGAAGTAGCCCCCTCTCCAACATATGCTGATGTAGCCAGAAAGAAAGTAACAGATCCATCAAGCTCCTCGGAGGACGAGATCCTAGAAAGGCTAGCCAAAAGAGCAGGGAGGAAATCTCGTAAAGAAGCAAGGGAGGAAGAGGCAGAAAGACAAAAGACCCAAGGAAGTCAACCCACCATTGAAATGTCAATTGGCAGAAACACAAGAATAAGGTCTCTAAAAGGAGGAGGCCCAATCACCCCCAATAGTAAGTAATGAAAATTGT
>JASDQU010819969.1:34750-49682 GCA_032191745.1 Picea mariana
ACATATGCTGAAACACAGTTATGTTAAAGATGCTGAAACACAGTGTTGGAATTATGCTGAAACAACGATGGATCCTATGCTGTAACAGTGATGCATCACGCTTTGTAATTGAAATTGTGGCTCTGCCACCCCTCTAATAAAAACTATAACCGTTTTCGTTAAAAAAAAAAAAATTGGATGGCCTCACAAACTACCTCAATGATAGTTTTCATAGTATTCAAGATTCATGGATAGCATACAGGAGAGATTTCTTATGGAAGACATTAGGGATGAATATAATCAAGAAATATATTTTTGGTATGATTTGGAGGCCGATTGCGATGATTGGTATATGGATAATTGTCATTTCTGGGATGACAACCACTTTCATATTTTATTTGATAACTCTAATCCACCTTCTGTAGAGAGTATCAATGTGACAAATCGGGAGCCAATGATTATTACCAACGTCCATCCTTCATATTATACAATGATATTATTCCTTCCAGATTCTGCTACAACCATTTTCCACTATGTGGATGGATCTTCTTATTTGGATCCACATGACAGGTGTCAATCTTTGGAGCATCATTTTCAGTTGGTTATTGGGTGCCGATATCTTCCATGTGGGGTTCACATGAGAAATTGGACATGGGACCCTGTTTTACAATGGTGGTTGGACTACTTCAGCATGGTGGCTTCCATTTCTCAATGGGACCATGGTTCTCTAGTCTACTTCAGCATTGTGGTCCACACTTATCCATGGGACCCTGGTATATGGTTGTACATCAAGCATTTAGGACAATGCTTTCATAAGGGGGATGTAATGTAAGGTAGCTAGAGAGGTAGTAATGAGGGCCTAGAGGGCCCATAGTGATAATAATGGAGGCCATTCAATGTAAGGTGGACTAGGTCCACCATATTATTAAATAAGGCTCACTATGGTAGTTAGATATAATAAATGGGTAGTTAGATATAATAAATGTAAGAGGACTTCTTAGAATGTTCTACTTCTAGAAGATTCCTCCCCTAGAATGTTCTTAGGTGATGGTAGCACTATATAAAGAGGTTCAAGCAATGTAATGGTATATGAATAGAAGTATTGTATTGTGAGCTGAAGCTCATTAGGAGGAAGCCCCCTCGAAGAGACAAGTGAACAAGAGAGGATCCCTTCCATAAGAGGATCCATTGTATGGTGTTTCCCTACCTCAAGGGTTTTCTTATAATAAAAGTGTGGTTTTTGCATATTTTTCTTTTATATTGCTCTGTGGATCTATTGTGTATTTAGTATTTGTGGTGATTATGTTTGTAGATCTATTCATGCTCTTAACACATTCCAACTCCCTTCCTTGTGACCCTCGTCTTCCTCGGGTCAAGGTGAAAAAATTTGATGTCTTGGATCCACAAGCCTAGGTTACTGAAATGGAACACCATTTCTCCCTCCATGGAATTACTGATGAGTTGACCAATATTCATTATGGAATTCTCTATTTGGATCCAAAATGGTGGAAATGGTGGAAATGGCGTTGAAATGCATACCAAGGGTATGTTGCTAGGACATAGTTTGTTGTAGAGTTGTATGAACACTTTGACATGGACACCCACCATTTAGGAYGTCTGACCAAGTTGAAATGGTCTAGCATGGTGGAATATTTTATCGCTTCCTTTGAGAACTTGGATTTTCACATGGAGGGCATGCTATATGCCTTCTTTGGGGAATGCTTCATTAGTGGCCTCAAGGATGAAATATGAGCCCAGGTCATCATGGCTCGCCCCCAAGCTTGGTTAGAAGAAACTAAATGTGTCAAAGAGGCATAAAAGGTCATCTTGGCCTAGAGCATAAAACCCACTTTTGTTCCCTGCCAAGAACCCACCACCCCTACTCCTCAGGTCCCTCCTCTCAAGGTCCAAAAATTAAAACGAGCATAAATGGTTGAATGCCAACTCAAGGGTCTTTGCTACAATTGTGATGACAAATAATTTCTCGAGAACAAGTGTAAAGAACAAAAACTTTTTATGTCCATTTCGGAAGATGTTATTGATGTATAGGTTGAGACTTCACCTGAAGACGAGCTACCTAGAACAGATGATCATGCGTCACCCTTTGATCCTCCTAAAGTTGAACCAATGATTTCACCGAATGCTTGTTATAGCAATATTTTCCTCACCCCGTGAAACTTGCTCAGAAGGCCTTTTCCATTTCCCTATGCAGACTTGAAGTCCCCTTTTCCAGTTCCTAGAGCTAAAAAACATATATTTCCACACATACGCACCCTAACAGTTACACAACATGCGTATACACATGCTGCACCATTATAAACCATGTACATTAGGTTTTGTACTCAAAATTAAAGAATGGAGTCGGGTTTCCATGTCACGTCACGAGATCCATGATCCTTGACCTTCCATATACTAGAAACGTTCTGACTCGGCCCTTCAGTTCCATTTGAAGGCTATAAATGGGCCTTATCCAAGCGGTGGAAAGAGGAGAAGAATTCAACTTTGAGAGCAAAGTTACTTTGGAGAAATTATTCACTTCATATTGAGTTTGCATCCCTTTGTCCTTTTAAGTCCGAACACATTGTTCATCCCCCAAGCTCTTCCCTATTTGATGGAGAATCTCATTGTCTCTCTTATATGAGATTGTCTTTGGTGGAGGATTGAAGTCAAGGAGGCCCAGCTAGAAGGGACTTAGTTTCTCGGTTCCAAATGTGCCGACACAGAAGTTTGTCATTCATACACTTATGTTGATTACATTTTAATAGAAATACTCATTTCTCGTCCAATTAATGTCTTGCAAATATTTGAATTGTTATTCCATGGGGATATTTGTTATGAATATTGATGGATTATGCTATTATATGTGCTAACTTTATATATTATCACCATATGCTTGTGTATCTTGGTTGTTGAGGACAAGTTGCAGGTATATAGCTTTGAGTCAAGTGCTCAACGGTGGACTTCATCGAATGTCTGGACGAGGTAGGATCTTTATCTTGTCTTGTTAGCATGTTTATTTATATAGCATACTTGATATTAGAGTTTATTTTTGCAGTCATTTCCGTCTGTTGTGGTTTACCCCATGCCATAGAGTGATTTTCCTCATAATATAATTGGTTACCATACTAGGGATTGAATCTTCTTTTCGGGGTTTGGAGTGTTTTTCTCCTTTGATTTCTCTCATTTATCTTGAGTTTCTTGTCGTCTAATTTCTTGACAGCCTTTGTTCATTTTGAGTCTGTGTTTCTTGGCCTTATCCTTAACCTGACAATGTTTCAATACATATACGTGATTTTTTCCCTGACAATCGCGTACATACGCGAGTTGTCATTGTTGGAATATTGGTTGTTGTCATTAATGTCAACCCTAGTCATTGGTTTTGGACCCCAATATTGATTAAGGTATTTGGACATGAAGGACAATGTACATGAAGATACAACACCCATGCATGGATAGTATACATCATGTTGTTTCCGATGGTAGGTAGCACGTCATGTGGAGAACTGAATTTTTGAAGATGACAAAGTGAATTGAATAAGGAAGTACAGGTCGGTCCTGAAGATAATTAAAGAAAAAGAATTACAAAATAAGAAAGTGTCAAGTCGTCCCTAATGTTAAAAGGAAGTGACATAAAGGGTATAAATACATCTCATTAAACATTCATTTTTTAATACACACAAGTTTGTTAATGAACAAGGAGATATAAGTCGAATTTCAGAGGAAATATGAAGTAAAGAAGGTTGAATTTCAAGGGAGGATGAAGTCTTTTGGTGATGTGTTCTAAGGTATGTTATTTACAGGTCATCTTACCATTTCCGCTATAACTTTTTTTCTAAAACGATTCAGATGGTGAAATTTGGAGGCTATTGAGAAGACATATCTAGGTACCTATGGTAAAAAATTATCTCTTTATTCGCTATAATTTTGGAGATACACTCTGTGGAAGATAGGGTTTTTGACTTGTCATGAAGCTAGTCATAAACAAGTGTTCCAGGTAAAACAATAATAAAATCTTCATAGAGAATCCAAATGAAGATAGACCAATTGAATTGGAAAGAGTGTGGGTTGTAGTTTTCTTTGTAAGAATTTCAAAATCTTATGTTAAATATTGATCGCATGGCATGTTGTATAAGTTTTCTCTCCTGAATAAACCAGAATTGAATAAGGTCTACCATTTTCTCTATAATTATTTTTCTGGGAGGATTCAAGGAGTGAAACTTGGAGAAGTTTCAAATAATACATTAAGTTATATTATCTACAGGATTAGAGTATTCTAAGAAGTGAAGAATTGAAAATTTTGAAGAAGTATCGGGAAGCATTATCAAGTTCTATGTGATGGTTGGTTGATGGTGATGATTTAATGTAAATTTTTATTATCTCTCGTATATTCTTGGGTGGAAGGAACAAGCAAGGATGGAGAGGTCAACCCTCTCTTGATATTGGAGGATTGTATCTTCCTTTTGGAGTTTTATCCCTCCCTTTATATTTGGAAGTTGTAGCTACCTTTGGAAGTCATTACTTCCCTTGAACAATAACTATTGGTTATTTCTCATATATTGTGCATGGTGTATTGTGGTGTATTGGTGTAACTCTTCAACTATTTTTCATTGCTCATTGGATATAATTGAATATATAATCTAGTTGAAGTATAAGTTGAAAAAGTTTCCAAATTGTACTTGATATTGATTCATCCCCCTCTCAGTATCAACAATCAATATGTAGGAAGCGTATATACGTGGTTTTCTCCTAAATAGTTGTATACAACATTCTTGTTTGCTTGATTGTTGAGTTTGATGTTTGTTGGGTAAGTTTTGATGTTTGCTGAGTCTTCTTAGGTCTTTTTCATGACTATTGAGTGCATGCAGAGTGATAGGAAACCTTTCTTTGGTTGAATTTTCGAGCGATTTTTTCTTTCTCAATATCTTTTTCATTGGTTGTCCTTGCATCATGGGCTAGGTGTTTTCTTCTTGATATTATACTTGGTTGTCTGCATTTACATACAGTAGGTTCTTTATATCAAGTTGTTGTTCAGTCCTTGCATTTTCATTATTTTATATTGAAAATACAAAAAAATACATTTTGCATTATTGGCATTTGATCTTTTGGGTTCTTGTCATTGATCTTAGTACATGTATAGAAAGATTTCATCTTATTTGAAATTGCATAATTAAATTGAAAGCTGCATTTTGAAAAGATTATCATTTATTGGGAATTGAAGTTAGAACTTTGCATTTCATTCATATTCATTTATTTTACTTGTTGAGTCGTAACATCATCAGTTTCATGACTGCGCCTTTTGAGTAAGCAAAGCCACTAAAAGTAACATTGATAAATTTAAAATTGATTAGGAACGATTTTATTTTTTAGAGTGCACAAACTAGCTTAAGATTTAGAGCCTTGGAATAGGATTTTGTGATTAAACTTCTCCAAGGATATTAAACTCAACATATTTGTCTGACTAAGGGAGTGGTAAAATCCATTGTATAATTGGTGACGCCAGGAGGCTCCACTCACACCGTAGTTAAGCATGAGGTCATGCGAGGTTGGTTGAGGAGATATCCCCCCAATACCTTCTTAGCGTCAGAAATATTTCTGGGGATCTATTTGTATATGGGGGTCTTTCTAGTACCTTTACCTCTATGAGAGGCAGTGATTTCAAGATTTTGGGCTTTGTTACCCTGCCCATACGGTGGACCTGACTTACGATTGTTCTCCTGCGCATTGGTTATATCGTGGTGGCTTAGTTTCTTGACATAGGTATCCACATAGGTTACTTACAAGGGTTATTCTACAGGTACCCTAGGTCAGATAAGGGTCAGACAACACACAGTCTTTATGGAGGATTACCTCTCAGGGGGGATCTGACCAACTGGTTTTTAATCCCACAAGGGGCCTTATAACTGATTATGATACCTCCGATATTTGTCAAGGAGTCTCGGGCCCCTCTTGGGAAAGGCATACCTACTTTAGGGAGGAAGGTCACTTTCAGCCACTTTATTCTGTTTGTGTGCATATTGGCCTTTTGTTTATTTTGGTGTGCTCTTTGATTATTAATTGGCCTTAGGATTTGTTTTTATATCTCAAGTCTTGAGACATCGTGGAGCCAGACCAACTTCCTTGTAGGTCTCAACATTTGTTAAGGTTACCACCGCATCTTGAGTCTTTTCCTTCTAAAAGGCGTAAATTTATAAAACGTGGTACACACACCTCCACCTACCAAACTTATGGTCATACAAGTATGAGTACTGAGTCGAGTCAGAAAGATACTGGGAGTCCTTTGACTCCCATACCCACTATAGTTAATGTTACTCCTTCGACACCCTCAACCACCATGGTTGTAGTGCCATAGGTTCCCATCATCACTCTTGTCCGACCTATAGTTAATACTCAACCTATAGTCACAAATCCTTTTGGGTCTCTTTGTCATTCTTCGGGCTACAATACTCAGTCTATCCCTACGGCCTCTAGCCCTTTTTCTTATGGTATGCTAAATTTCACCTCGCAATTTTCATCCTCCATTCCATCGTCTAATCCACATACTAGTATTGGACTTGGGGGCATGGCTCCTCTACATACTCCATTCTTATTTGGCAGTGCTCATATCCCTCAAACAACTCCTACGATTGGAAAACTACCTCCTTTTTAGCCCGGGTCTAACCCTGGTCTTAATGATCCTAGATGGAGTGGTCAAATTGGAGGACAATATGCTACTTATGTTTTGTCCTTTACACCTACCTCATCCATATTGATTCCAACCAACACATTTGGCATGACGAATCCACCTCTATCCTCCGGATTCACACACGAGGAGGCTAGTTTCACACCTTGGGCAACCCCCAACCTAGAGCTACTTCAGTTGGGGGAAATAGTTACAATCCTCATCATAACATTCCTACTGGAATGGTGCCCAAATAACCCTTATGAATAAGTTCAGAGGGGGGTTTTACAATCTCATACAGGGCCATGGTTCTTACCAAAACCTTGGACGGGCTGCAATTCCCCAGCAGTAATCTTTCTCAGAAGATTGGGGCCAGATGCCGCAAACTCGTCTCCCTTTGCTGGCCACGCTCAATTTTCCATACTTTTCTATATTAATGAATGACATCGTGCGTCATGACCCAACATGGCCCCCCATCCCCAGCAAACTTCCTTTGGATATTCCGAAATTCGAGGGTAAGACTGGTGAGGATCTTGGTGATCACATCACTACTTTCCATATTTGGTTCTCTTCCAATTTCCTTAATGATGATTCTATTCGTTTAAGATTGTTTCAACGCACCTTCATGGGGGTCACTGCAAAATGGTACATAGAGCTACCGGGGGGGTGTATGGAACTTTTAATAAGATGGTTTTAGTATTCCTCAAACACTTCCAATTGTCATTTTTTTATGATGTTAGCATCGACATTTTGTCAGCCTTTCGCCAAGACAAAGCCACCCATATCTCGGATCACATCCAAGAGTGGTGTAGATGGAAGAGGTTTATCAGGGCCTACATTTCTCTAGAATTCCTTTTGGAATGGTTCCTTAAGTCTTTACAACCTTATATTTTGAACGATGTGTCTACATATGAAGTTACATCTGAGGAAGAAGTGATTTTTAAATCCCATCAATTAGATATTATATATGCTCAGTCTGGGATGTTATAAGAAACTCTTCCAAACGCACCGAGGTCAAGCTATGACCCTAGACAAAATCTTAGGCCTCATTTCGATGGCATTGTAGGCTCTGAAAATGTCAAATCTGTAGACTTGGTGACAAGTCATTTGAAAGAGTTGTCTCTAAACCAGTTTGCAGGAGGAGAAGCTTCGTATGTGTCCTCCACTCCCACTCAATCGGCAGACATGCATTCTGTGCAATCATTGACCAACCCAAATGGTAACCAACAACCAGGGGGAAAAGAAGTAAAGGATGTGGTAACAATCATAAGGGTGGGAGTAATAATAATAATGATAAACCCAAGTACAACGCTAATAATGAGAATTCAAATAATAATGTTGGTGAGGGCAAGAAAGAAAGGTGAAAGGTGAAATTTCCTTGCAAGCTTTGTATGGATGATCACCTTACCCACTTGTGCCCCAAACTTGTGGAAGATGCAAGGATTTTATCTCTACCGCCCATTATACTGACTAATCCTTTTCCACATAATCATCACATGGCCTCAAGCTCCTTGAATTCCGGAAATGAGGCGAGTGGAATTCAAAACCCATCGGCGCAAGACAGTGACCGTATATGCATCAATATGGTTAAGTCTCAGGTTAATGTAGCCACTCGGTCTCATGACTACAGTTCTTCATAGAATCTTCCAGGTCTAGAGTCTTCCCCTCCTCCAGATACGCTTTTACAGATCGAAAAACTAGAGCCTTCACCTCATATTCCAGAAGGAGTACTCAAACACTCTATGCACAACCCTAATGCTAGAGCTGCCCAGAATTATTCTATTGTTGAGGATCTGGGTCAAACCCCTTGTGTGATGTTGGCTCTAGAGGTACTCTAGCATGTCCTTCAAAGAGGAATGTCTTGTTAACTACATTAGGAGATCTAGACCCCTGTGGCTCTAAGGTTATCAAGTTTGACGCCACGGATGTGAAGCCTCACTTGCCTTACCATGTGGCATTCCAAATCCATGTGCATTACTCAAATTATACCATCAAACGTATTGCTATTGATGAAGGTGCTACAACATGTGTGATGTCCTTAACTTGTTGGAAAGCCATTGTCTCTCCGACCCTCTCTCAATATCCAACCATGTTGATTGCTTTCAATGGTCATTCTTTCTTCCCTCACGGTATTCTTCCTGCCTTCTCGGTCCAGTTAGGTGGAAATACGGTGGAGGTGGATGTCGAGGTGGTTGATGCACCCCACTATAACTTATTATTAGGACGTAACTGGACATATGCTATGAATGTATTCCTATCATTCATCTTTTATACTCTATGTTTTCCTCGTGATGGGAAGATCGTGATGATCGATCAATTTTCCTTTGCATACACTAGTCCCAATGCATCAATCAGACCGTCGATCACCATGATCGACAATTCTCAGTCGACAACTGATAATATTGGTGTTGGAATGTATTCATCGCTTATGGGTACTTTTGATTTTGGGGCACCAATTCATCATATCTATGCCATGTCTAGTAGGTCTGTGTCGTCAATGAGGTTCGTTCCTTTCCACACTTTGTATTTTAACGATCCTTGGACCCTACCTTCCTCGACTTCATTTTGTGAAGGTCAGTTGCATACTAGAATGGCCATGCCACTATCAGCAACAAAGATAGCATATCAAGTTGTTCTTGACTCTTTTGCCGACCCGGATCCTGTTTCCTCGCAGATGGATGAGGAGGATCTTATTCTTAAGCCTGTGTGGGCCACTTCATCATCTTTCTCACATGACTACCTCAATGATACTTTACCCTCGGATGAAGCAATCATAGAGGCCATGGATGGTTCTGACAGGCCATGGGATGACATGCACCATCACTCTTATTTCCTCTCAGAGCTTGCTAGAATCGAACAAGATGATTTTAGATCTACCTTGAGTGAGATAGTCGGTCACATCATAGTTCCACTTGATATGCATGATATTTATGTCGAAGGAAATATGACGAGTATCTCCCCTACCGTCACGATCGATATCTCTCCTATTCCTGGTAAGGTTGAAAATGTATATATCGGTGCAGATTGTTCGTCAAAAGAAATTATGATCTACACCAAGCTCTTCAAATAATTGTGTGATGTATTCGCTTGTTCATATGAAGAGATGCCAGGAATTGACCCTCGAATTGTCGAAGATGATATGAAAACCTCCCTCAATGCTAAACCTGTTCGACAATGACTTAGATCTGTCAATCCTAGGAAGGTCCCTACTATTAAGGCAGAGGTGGAGACACTGCTTAATGTTGGCTTCATCTAACCGGTTCCCTTGACTAAATGGGTATCCAATCCCCTTCTCATGAATAAGAAGCAAGGAACCATCCATGTATGGATGTATTTTAGAGACTTGAATAAGGCATGTCCTAAAGACAACTTCACAACACCCTTCATTGATCAAAATCTCGATGAGTGTTAGAAGTGAGGTTTTTTCTTTCATGGATGTATTTTCAGGAAAAAACCAAATTCAGATTAAACCTAAGGATCAACATAAGACATAATTTATTTGTCCTTGGGGTACATTCACATACCAAAAAATTACTTTCATCTTTAAAAACACCTGAGCAACCTTCCAACGAGCTATGAGCTTCACTTTTCATGATCTCAAGCATATAGTCGAAGCTTATCTTTATGATCTTGCTTCTCACTCTTGCAAGAGAGTAGATCACTCTACCCACCTTCGGCTAGTATTTGAAAGATATCGCTATTATCGCATATGTTTGAACCCTCATAAGTGCATCTTTTGCATTAGGTCAGGTTGGCTTCTAGGATTCTTAGTCTCTGAGACTGGGATCATGGTGGATCCTTTAAATGTTGAGGCAATACTTCAATTGCCTCCCCCATTCAGTATTCATCATCTTCAAGGTTTACAAGGGAAAGCTAACTTTTTACGTCAGTTTATAGTGAACTATGTCGATATTACTAAGGGTTTCATGCATCTCTTGAAGAAGGACACTCCTTTTATACGGGATGAGCGAGCCCAGGAATCCTTCGATGCTTTGAAGAAAGCCTTGGTATCGACGCCTCTGTTGAAGTCCCTAGACTACAGTAGATATTATTTGCTTTATATCACCAGGTTTGAAGGGACAATTGGTATGGTTTTAGTTTAGGAGGATGATGAGCTTTGTGAGCATGTTGTTTACTATCTTGTTGGAAACTTAGTCGGCCCTGAACTCAAGTATTCTCACATTGAGAAGCTATTTTTGGTTGTCGTTCACACAGTTCAAAAATTACTATTGCTTTGCAAAACTACCATGGTTGTTGATGTCAATCCATTTCAATGCGTCCTTACTAGGCGTATGATAGGGAGAAAATATAATAAATGGATTGTTATCTTCCAAGAGTTTGATCTCGATTTTACTTCAGCAAAATCCAAGAAATCACTAGTTTTTGTTGATTTAATATTGGACTTCCCTCGGTTAGATGAGGATATTATTCATGATGATTCATTTGTGTATGAACACATTTTCCTTGTCTCGATGTCAGACCCATGGTATGGATATATTGTGATCTACCTTCAAACCTTGAAGTTCCCTCAGCATATTTTGAGAGATGACCAACGACGTATACGGTATCAAGATAAGAACTACCTTATCGTTGATGACACTTTGTATCACCAAGGTGTAGATAATATATTGCATCATTGCTTGAATCACAAAGAGTCTGAGTTTATCCTTAATGATTGTCATAGTGGGGCTTGTGGTGGTCATTTATCCGGGCTTGCTACAACCCATAAGATATTGCGAGCTGGTTATTTTTGCCCATTTATTTTTAAATATTGTGTCTAAGTGGTCAAGAATTGTTATCCCTACCAGGTTTCCACTCAGAATATGCACTCGCATCTATCCCCTCTTCACCCGGTCATTACCGTCGGTCCCTTCACCAAGTAGGGGGTGAATTTTTTGGATTGCAACCCAACTTCGACTGGGGGGCATCAACATATTATCATGGTCGTAGACTACTTTACTAAGTGGGTCGAGGTCATGCCTATAATTATATCCAATGGTAATACTTATGCATTTTTCATGTTCAATAAAATTATAGCCAGGTTCAGAATCCTGAGTGAGATTGTCATTGATCATCGCAATCACTTTCAGAATGAAATGATGAAAGAATTAGCATCAAAAATGGGGTTTAAACATGGTCACTCTTCCCCTTACTACCCCTAGGAAAATGAACAAGTAGAGGTCATGAACAAGTCTCTCAAGAAAATTTTGCAGAAAATTGTCAGCCAGAGAAAATCTGATTGGCATATCATGCTTTACCCTGCACTTTAGGAATACCGAACCTCGATTAAAACTTCCACCGGATTTTCTCCTTTCTGGTTAGTACACGGTGTGGAGTCAATCGTACCAATTGAATGCAGAATCCCTTCTCTTAGATTGGCAGTTAAGCTCCTACCTGAAACTTTTGATCTCGAACAACGCCTCATACACCTAGAGAGTCCAAATGAGCAGCGTCAAGATGCCTCTACGGCTATCGAAGAAAATAAATGACGTGTCAAGGTCTCGTATGATAAGTCTGTTTGTCCTCGGCAGTACGTTGAGGATGACTTGGTCCTCTTGTATGACCAAGTGAAAGAACCACTAGGGGCTGGCAAGTTCAACCCCATGTTGCACAGTCCCTATATTGTGCGACGTGTCTTAGAAAAAGGATCCTATGAATTAGAAGATTATGAAGGGAATATCTTGACTGAGCCCAGGAATGGGCTCTACCTGAAAATATATTATGCTTGAGCCCCAAGATTGGGTGTAAATATTTGTATACTAACGTATTTTAGTGTATATATCTTTTCCCCTTTCGTCATCAGCTTGCTTATTGAGTTTTCCCTTAGTTGGCAGATGTCAATGGAGTCTTCAGTCTACTTAGGATTCGCATATAAGGCCAATCGTCATACACAGAACTTGTCTTACGCAACTTGGGTTGTTTACTCACCTAAGGGTCAACTGGTTTCTGCAGGTGGTGTTTTCCTAGGGCCATCAATGAATAATGTGGCCAAATATAGCGTCGTTATAGAGCTTTTACGTGATGTCGTTTCACATGGTATTCATTCTTTACAAGTTCACCCAGATTCCCAGTTAGTAGTATGTCAGTTGAACGGAAATTACCGTGTGTGAGACCCTACTATACTCTATCGATTCCTGCGGGTATGAATTTTGGAACGACATTTTGATTTTATTACTTATCATCAGATACCTAGAAGTTATAATTATGTATCTGATGCATACACTCATTATGTTTTAGATTGACATTTGTCACATAACTAAAGCAAAAAAAACACATTCACCAATGTACACATTGTAATATAAGTAAAGTCGAGGACCAATGTTTTTTAATATTTCATCTCTCAAAAATATGGTGTCATAGTACAAAATTGGGGCTCACTCCCTCAAAATACATATACAACTGATCAATACAATAACCATGGCATCTACACCTATGGCACTGGATGTGTATCATGATAGCATAGTACATCGTTTGTGAGACGTTGAAAGAGTCACACCCAAGCCTGGGACACACCTACCACCTGTCACTTCATCGCCTCTAGAATATCCTCTACCTAAACCATTGGAATTATTTGTGTCAAATGAGATAGGTTGCCCTGCATGTTTTGAATCACTCTATCAGTGTCTCCTCCCGCTAGCTCATCCCCTCGGTGCCTTCGTGGGCATCCATCTGGCCATCGAGGAACCACATCTACATAGCATACATGTTTTAATTAGTACTTTACATCATCCAAATATATATATATATATATATATATATATATATATATATATATATATATATATATNATTCAAAAAAAACATTATACCTATGTCCCCGTAGGTGGAACCTGATGGGAATGGCATATCTGGATCTCCTCTAAAGTCGATCCCTGCATATGGGTAGTCATCCATAGCTATCACCTTCCGACGCCACTGAAATAAAAACCCGTCGTTGTAGATTGTTGGTACCCTACCACCTCCCAACCAACTCATCACTTTGTTCCAACGTGCCATGGCTAGATCGTGAACTCCATGCAAAACAATCTCAACTCTAGGTCCCAAGCCTGGAACCCACTCGAAGAAAAAACTACATAAGATGGACACAAACTTGAAGTTCCTCTTTCTACCTTGTTTACAGTTTGTTAGCTGGCTCTTCATGTTGGATAGCAGTGAGGTGCACCAGTTGTAAACAGTGGGTCGCAAGCACTCCCCCGAGTAGAAAATAAGTGGCCTTAATGTATGGTGCAACGAGATCAACCCTTTGATCCATGTCAACAATAGGAAAATGATATTGAGACTCATATTGTTGATCTCTCTAATCGGAAGTTGGCTCCCTACCTTCTCAGTCGCTGCAATGCAATGGGTGATTGTGTAGTCTTCTACGTTCATGCCACTCCTAGCTCCCTGGGTTTTGAGGTTCACCACCTTGCCCCGACGTGACAATCCTGTTAGAAAGTATATGTACTTGAATTTAATACTCAATTGTTGCCCATCGAGGTTGAATGCCTCTGTATCTGGAGCCAAGTAGTTCACCAACATCTGGAGCAGTCTCACTTGAGCCCTCATACCTTTTACTCATACCGTTACCTTTTACAGCACCAATAGTTCCACCAACAAATGGCAAAGCAGTGAAACTTGGTGAGAATAATTCCAAAGCCATAAAGGCACTTTTGAATGGTCTCAATGATATGGTATTCACCAAAGTTGCACATTGTAAATCTGCTAAAGAGATTTTGGACAAGCTTCGAAATATTTATGAAGGAGATTCAAAAGTCAAAGCAGCAAAGCTTCAAACTTACAGAGGTCAACTCGAACAACTAAAAATGAAGGAAGATGAAGATATCGCAGCCTACTTCTTACGAGTCGATGAAACAGTGAACGCAATCATAGGATTGGGAGAAGAAATCGAAGAATCTGTAATAGTTCAAATGGTACTAAGATCTATTTCTATGAGATTCAACCCTAAGATATCATCACTAGAAGAAAGATCAGATCTAAACTCAATAAGCATGGACGAACTGCATGGAATCTTCACAGCATATGAGATGAGAACTAAACAGGAAAATCCAGATGTAAAAGAAGCAGCCTTCAAAGCATCCAAAAGATTAAAGCAAAAGAAAAAGGAACAAGAAGAATATAGCAATAGCAACGACGTCTCGAAAGATGATGAAGAAGTGGCCAACTTCGTCAAAAGACTGAACAAGGGAACCAACGGTAAGTACAAAGGTAAGCTTCCTTTAATTTGTTTTAATTGTGATGGTATTGGTCATTTTGCTAACAAATGTCCTCATAAGAAAAAGAGAAATGATGAAGG